>VYZU01075824.1:0-41749 GCA_013401355.1 Ceyx cyanopectus | reverse complement strand
ACTTACTTTGTTCCCTAACAATTTTGAGAAAAAGAAAAAAAAAATTTTGCCTACAACCTTTTTCTCTTTCAAGTACCTTTTTAGAAAAAAAAAATCTATTTTCAATACCAGTGAAATTAATCATATTATGACAGGAAAGCAAAACTGTTTCATTTCTTAAGATCTTCTAACAGCATGAAGCTAACCCCCATGGTCTCTAAGACAGAAATTCTGCCAGCTACAGACTTATAAAGAATCAGCAGAGAAAAAGAAGTTTCTCAGATGAAACTGTTAGTCATGGTATGAAGAATGTATGTCCCCTACAGATGTTATAGCTATTTATATGATAAATCCTGATCATCACTATAGGAATTCTATAGCCTTCTTTTAAGTTAATGCTCAAGTTCCAATTAATCTTCTTTTGACAATGTTTGCCTAATATTTCAGTGTTGAACAACATTTCCAGGGTTACATTTACAGTGAGCCTACTGGGCACTTTTAAAGCTGTATTCCAGACTTTGCAGTTGCTTCAGAAAGACTTCTTTTAATCCTCCAAAGCTTCACAAATATTTCTGGGAAAGAGAAGTACAATAAGCATTGATAAATGCTTGTCAAGGGCACATCTAGACTTGCAAGTTGACTGGAATGAACATCAGGGTTAATTTAGAGCACGCGACAGGTTGTAGAACAAGCTCCCTGGAAGAAAATATTCTTTCTGGAATAAAATTACCTCATTCTCACATACAACACTTGAACTGCTTTGAGTAACTTGAGATAAATGAGGACAAAGCATGTTTGTTCCAGTTTGCAGGATCGTTGCTTTACACAGGAATCACAGCCTGGGGAATTCAAAACTAAATGAGGGATACAAAAATACCTTCAGGTGTCTCCAAGGGACTCAAGGTTGCATAAATAGAGAGTCACTGGTGTCAAATGGCAGCAGCCTTTCTAAAACCAACGCTGCATTTACACACTTCAAAGGCCTGTGTCACACAGAACATGGTGCTACACAGGGCACTGCACACCCCTGGACCAGAGAAAGGTGGTTTTTTTTTAATGGGGATGCCTCTGCCATCACCAACACACCCTTCCACTCCCTGCCTACACCCTCCTGTTCACACACAGGCAGCAGGAGGTCTGGGCTTCTTGTCTGGTTTTGGAAAGGGATGGAAAACTCTTTGGTGGGGACACAAAAGCAGTGGTTTTGCTTATTTTTTTTGTTTGGTTGGTTTTTTTTATCGTATCCTAAAGAGCACGAGCAGCCTTCAAATCCAGTGACTTTGTACTGTTACCTCACCACAAAGTTCTAACAGCTTTTTCATGCATTTTGATGCTTGGGTTTTTAATTTTTAAACCAGGTTCTCTATTACTGATGAAAAAGTCAACATCAAAGATACTAATTTGGAGGCAGGTCTTCTCCTTGTCTAAAAAAGCAACAGAAACATTCCAGCTATCTGATTTCCAAAGGAATGCTTAATTTTATTATGCCAAATGCAGGTGCTCCATATTAAATGATGAAACCTAGCTAGCAACAGTCACTCAGAGTTAGAAGGCCATGGCATAATGTAATTTAAAAATGGGAATGTGTGGTTTATGCATATGGAAAAGGATAATAAAAATTCTTGATTTTTGTACTACCATTTGCATAGTTCAGAAACAGAATGTCCCCCGACTGTAGTTGACTGGAAGGTCAGAAGGTTTCTGGTTTTAATGAATTGAAAATCTCTTTGTTATGACAAATCCTCCTTTCTTGAGCAAATGTATTTTTTGTTTTGCCCTTGCTGCAGTCATTCACATTTTAATATCAAGTGGCACATGCCTTCCCCAGACACAGTGCTGCAAAGGGGTTGGACTTTGTGTCCTTCCACACTGTGCTGCATGTGGTATCNAATCACTTGGTTGGTATAAAATGGCAGATGGTGAACAGCAATCTGGAAACATTTGTGACCACGGGTATATGGCAGAGGGAGGTGTAGGTACTCCCAGGAGAAGGAAGGAGAGTTGGAGCAGTAAGAGGCAGAGGAAAGCAGGGAAAGGAATCATCCACTGCCCATCTTTCTCTGCCTCCCTCCCTGCATCTTCCCCCCCATCATGGCAGTGAGAGGAGCTTCCTTGGTAATTACAGAATATCACTTGCAGATTTCAAAGGAAGCTAATAATGCTGTTTGGAGCTCCTGGCTATCAGTGGGAAGAAAAAGGGGAAGAAAAATTGGTTTTTTTATGCTGTGGATCTTTAGAGCTGTGGTAACCTAAATGTCTGAAGGTTCTGTTGATGTCTTGCAGAAGGACAAATCCAGTGCATTGTGCCAATCCTCTGTTGTTTTGTCCTGCTCTAGCTGTCATGTCTCTTCTCTCACTCATTTCTTCTCTACAGGGAGCTTAGAATTAGCTTGTTAAATGCTCTCAGTACCTTAAACAAGGCATTCTGCCACTGCTTTTGAAATGCTCACTGGGTTAGCAAAGCCTTTGGGGTTTTTTGCCCCCATTCTTTCCGAGCATTTTCTGCACGTCTCTCCTATCTCAAGTGTCACTGTGCATTTTCCCCACTGAATTTGTGGCTACTTTATTATGTGTTTCACTTTTTTAACTACCCTGTGTTTGTTTGGGTTTTTTTAGCTCTTTTTCTTTCAGCAGTCAGTTACCAGTACTATGCAGTAGGAAAGATTGTCCAAAACCAGTAATTTTAACCCAATAGCCATTTTCTGTGTGTGTCTAAAGTCTTACCTTGATGTTAAGTCTGGTCAAGTGGTGGCTCCCAGCTGTCTGATCTCTCTTTCTTCCATGCAGTTTCAGTCTCTCCTGGGTGTAACTGTTTTAAATATACCAGTCCTGTCATGATCACAACTGGCATTCGTATATTGAATCAAAGCAAAAGAAGGTGAATGCAGGATGTGTTCCCCATACACGTGCAGCATTGAGAGCAGCTGAACAGAGGTGCTGGCCTAAGGAGAGCTGAAAAAGAACTTGAGAGCAGCACCCACCCTGCTTAATGGGAATCCTTTCCCAGGATAAGCACTCAAGTTTAAAGTGAGTTTCTGATAATACTCCATTTCAGAGCTAGCTTCATGGTGTGTTCATCTTGCCAGTAGGAGCCAAAGCCTTTGTTTTTTCAGCAGACACTGCCCAGCAGCCCTTCTCCTTTTCTGAGCCACAGCACAGGACCAGGCAGCTCACCCCTTGGGCTGCAGGTGCTTGAAAATACCTGGGAAGCTGTGAAAACCAGGGAGTTTTCCCACTTTAGTGTGCAACTAGAATAGGATGCTCTCCTGAAGAAAACCTTAATTAGAGCTAAAGGAGCAAAGCCTGGATCTGAATCCAGATATTTGTATTCTTTGATGGTAGCCAGTTTTAGCTATATGGGCAGAAAGTTCACAGAGATTATTCTGCTTTCATTCCCAAACAAGTTTGNTAATGAATTGAAAATCTCTTTGTTATGACAAATCCTCCTTTCTTGAGCAAATGTATTTTTTGTTTTGCCCTTGCTGCAGTCATTCACATTTTAATATCAAGTGGCACATGCCTTCCCCAGACACAGTGCTGCAAAGGGGTTGGACTTTGTGTCCTTCCACACTGTGCTGCATGTGGTATCCATACCTAGCCTGTCCTGGGGACACCAGTGTGAATATGACACTAGCTCAGGTAAAAGCAGTTGCCAACAGTCTACATCTGCAAATTGCACCCTTGTTTTTGCAGTGATGATGCTCTCTCCAAGGCCTCCATGTCCTTACTCTGGAAGGTGGTGTGGTTAACTTGTGCAGCCTGGATCTGCAGACACAGCTTGGCAGGTGTAAAGAGCAGTGTCCCCTTGCCAAGGTGGAAATAGGGTGATGAGCATCCCAGGGGGCTCAACTGCCCTGAGAAGTTTTACTGCACAGCATTTGCAAGAGAATATCAGAGCATTATTTCTTGGGCTCTACCTTCTGATGGGCTTTTTTTCTGTGATTTCTCTGCTTCTGCACCCAGCAGATCTTTAGTTTAACTGCACCTGTTGTAGTTCTCTAGCTGCATGGTGAACGTGAGCATTTATCTTTCCTCATGCTCCAAGCAGCAAATACTTCTCAGTCATCATAAGTATTTTGAAAACTTAATTTCTGTATCAGAAATACAAATACTCCAAAGCAGATTGCAGATGCCCCCTCAGTTCCCCCTTTTTCCAGTGATAGTGTCATCATCTTCTTCATCTCATCTGCAGAACTCTCAATTGACATTGAGCTAGAGTGCTAAAGACATCTCTGAAATTGCCAACTTAATCATCTCAGAAGACAGGGAAAACTCTAGAGCTTTTTCTCAGTGGTTCATTTATCAGTTGCCAGACAGGGTACCCAGTCTGACAGACTGACACAAGATGGGCAACTGAGGGAAAGGTGCTGGCAAGAGAAGGGAAAGGTGATTGTCATAAGTTACCTGCATCATGGAGGTGGAGTGAGTGTTCTCAGTGTAGCAGTAGTAATGGTTCAGAGATTGTATTTGATTATCTGTCAGTAAGTACATGGAGTGCTGATCATGATTTTCTGAGTATGAGGGAGGCTGTTTTAAGTTAAAAAGGGTGCACCAAATAGAAAAAATAGAATCAGAGATCTTTCTGGGAAAGAAGCTCTGTGGAAGAGGAGAGGGAGGAGAGCTGTGTTTGTTTTAGTAGTGCAACAGCTATGGGAAGTCTGGAGTCTGCTAGATGTTACCTTGACATTCTTCTTTGTTTCCAATTTTTGTAATTTAAAAATCACTGATGTACTTGGTGAGAACTTGACTATTGGTAAGATGGATTTCTGGAAACCTCCAGTAGTTCAGAGGTACTTGCAGGGTGTTTGCAACCAAGAAGCCACAGTTTGAAGCAGCCAGCAGTCAGGCTGCTGTGCAGGATATTGAGGAGAGTATTCACTGGCCATGAGAACCGTGGTGAGGGAAGAGGGATAGAACAGCCAGGAAAGCAAATGTTGTCCCCTCAAAATGTATTTTAACAAACTGAGTAGAGAGTAACTTGAAATTTTTTAGTAGAAGTACAGTGATAGGAATGAATACTATTTAGTTTTGTCTCTTTCAAATATTGTACCTGAAGTTTCAGGCAGAACAAGTGATTTTTCCCTAAGGTTGTTAAATGATATGGCAGATTTATATTTGCTTATGTAGCTCCCGTTATGCTCCAGGAGCACTTCATGAATGCTTTGAATGCTGAAAATGTCTTGGTCAACTTAGAGAAAAGGAAAACCATGATCTCTAGTGTAAAACAATCTTGGAATTGTTACTTACTAATCTAAACACACTCTGTCTAAATAGAGGACCAGAAAGCTTTAGACAAGTTTTGATAGTAGAGTTCTGACTCATGGATTTCTTGTCAGCAGCAGGTGTCTTTGCTGGTTTGATTTGTTTTTTTCCAGCATCAGTTTTCAGTTGTTTGGGTGCATGGAAAATATATGTACACTGAGAACTAGCTGTATTTTTGATAGCACTGGAAGATGTTTCAAGATACCTTTCTGTTGTCAGATGCAAAGCTTTCATCCAGTTACAGTTGAAAACCTCACCCCTGTGATACAAGTGCTGGCAGATCTNAAGGTTTCTGGTTTTAATGAATTGAAAATCTCTTTGTTATGACAAATCCTCCTTTCTTGAGCAAATGTATTTTTTGTTTTGCCCTTGCTGCAGTCATTCACATTTTAATATCAAGTGGCACATGCCTTCCCCAGACACAGTGCTGCAAAGGGGTTGGACTTTGTGTCCTTCCACACTGTGCTGCATGTGGTATCCATACCTAGCCTGTCCTGGGGACACCAGTGTGAATATGACACTAGCTCAGGTAAAAGCAGTTGCCAACAGTCTACATCTGCAAATTGCACCCTTGTTTTTGCAGTGATGATGCTCTCTCCAAGGCCTCCATGTCCTTACTCTGGAAGGTGGTGTGGTTAACTTGTGCAGCCTGGATCTGCAGACACAGCTTGGCAGGTGTAAAGAGCAGTGTCCCCTTGCCAAGGTGGAAATAGGGTGATGAGCATCCCAGGGGGCTCAACTGCCCTGAGAAGTTTTACTGCACAGCATTTGCAAGAGAATATCAGAGCATTATTTCTTGGGCTCTACCTTCTGATGGGCTTTTTTTCTGTGATTTCTCTGCTTCTGCACCCAGCAGATCTTTAGTTTCACTGCACCTGTTGTAGTTCTCTAGCTGCATGGTGAACGTGAGCATTTATCTTTCCTCATGCTCCAAGCAGCAAATACTTCTCAGTCATCATAAGTATTTTGAAAACTTAATTTCTGTATCAGAAATACAAATACTCCAAAGCAGATTGCAGATGCCCCCTCAGTTCCCCCTTTTTCCAGTGATAGTGTCATCATCTTCTTCATCTCATCTGCAGAACTCTCAATTGACATTGAGCTAGAGTGCTAAAGACATCTCCGAAATTGCCAACTTAATCATCTCAGAAGACAGGGAAAACTCTAGAGCTTTTTCTCAGTGGTTCATTTATCAGTTGCCAGACAGGGTACCCAGTCTGACAGACTGACACAAGATGGGCAACTGAGGGAAAGGTGCTGGCAAGAGAAGGGAAAGGTGAGTGTCATAAGTTACCTGCATCATGGAGGTGGAGTGAGTGTTCTCAGTGTAGCAGTAGTAATGGTTCAGAGATTGTATTTGATTATCTGTCAGTAAGTACATGGAGTGCTGATCATGATTTTCTGAGTATGAGGGAGGCTGTTTTAAGTTAAAAAGGGTGCACCAAATAGAAAAAATAGAATCAGAGATCTTTCTGGGAAAGAAGCTCTGTGGAAGAGGAGAGGGAGGAGAGCTGTGTTTGTTTTAGTAGTGCAACAGCTATGGGAAGTCTGGAGTCTGCTAGATGTTACCTTGACATTCTTCTTTGTTTCCAATTTTTGTAATTTAAAAATCACTGATGTACTTGGTGAGAACTTGACTATTGGTAAGATGGATTTCTGGAAACCTCCAGTAGTTCAGAGGTACTTGCAGGGTGTTTGCAACCAAGAAGCCACAGTTTGAAGCAGCCAGCAGTCAGGCTGCTGTGCAGGATATTGAGGAGAGTATTCACTGGCCATGAGAACCGTGGTGAGGGAAGAGGGATAGAACAGCCAGGAAAGCAAATGTTGTCCCCTCAAAATGTATTTTAACAAACTGAGTAGAGAGTAACTTGAAATTTTTTAGTAGAAGTACAGTGATAGGAATGAATACTATTTAGTTTTGTCTCTTTCAAATATTGTACCTGAAGTTTCAGGCAGAACAAGTGATTTTTCCCTAAGGTTGTTAAATGATATGGCAGATTTATATTTGCTTATGTAGCTCCCGTTATGCTCCAGGAGCACTTCATGAATGCTTTGAATGCTGAAAATGTCTTGGTCAACTTAGAGAAAAGGAAAACCATGATCTCTAGTGTAAAACAATCTTGGAATTGTTACTTACTAATCTAAACACACTCTGTCTAAATAGAGGACCAGAAAGCTTTAGACAAGTTTTGATAGTAGAGTTCTGACTCATGGATTTCTTGTCAGCAGCAGGTGTCTTTGCTGGTTTGATTTGTTTTTTTCCAGCATCAGTTTTCAGTTGTTTGGGTGCATGGAAAATATATGTACACTGAGAACTAGCTGTATTTTTGATAGCACTGGAAGATGTTTCACTGTTCCTAGTGGGACATCTGTCTGGAGAACAGGCCTGGGAGCTCTTGAGGAATCCATGAGCTGAGTGCTCTGGGTGTGTGGAGATGCTGGATGCCCAGCTGCTCTGCACTTCTAACTGCAGCACAAAGTGGACTTTGACACATGCAACTCACCCTTTAAATCTCACAGCTCTTGCCACAAGCACTAAAGACTTCCCAAGCAGAAGTGACTGGTATTCAGAGCTGCTGAAGTTTGCCTTTGGTGGTTTTCTTTGAGTCAGATTTTATCTGTTTCTTTGGAGATTTTGATCAATGTGGTATTTATTACAGTATCCATATTATGTAAATAAGTACAGACTTTTCTCTTGTTACATCTGTACAATGCAAATGTCATTATCTTTGAGGAGGTGCAGAATATGGAGCCTGTTGAAGTGTGGAGCTCCTTACACCTTGAAAACCAGTAGCAAAATTTAAGTGCTGGCTCAGAAAGGCTATTAATTAAATCTTGATTTAGATACAGATAAAAATAGGCCTATGACATGCATGCTCTTTAATTAGGTCTTCCTTTTAAAGTCATGCAAAACTAAACCTTACAGAAATTAATATCTTAAGTATTGTATGCTTGTACTATAGAGATAGTGAAGTTTGTATTAAGGTTAAGAACTCGAGCTGTTCAAAAACTCAGCTCTAAGAATATTGTCATACTTGCAAACCACCTGAGTACATGAGGAAGCAAATGATGGATGCCTAGTTCCTTGAAACAGAAAAATATCTTTTTCATCTCCTGATCTATCCAGTTTACAGCTATTTGTAGACTGTATCAGTTTTTAAGGTCTTTCACAATATTTTTAGCATTTCATCCTACTGATTCACTATTTGTGATTAAATCAGCCTTGTATTACACTGTCACCTATATCAGAATATTGCCAAATTCTTTTCATTTCAAAAAATATGGGCTAAAGGCTAAAATGTTAATTCTAAACCAGACAGAGCACATTAGTTACTTGATTTAATTGTGTCTTAATGTGATGCAAGGTAACTCTTTTTTTACTCTTACGTCCATTTATAGACACATTAGATTGTATGCTGATATGTGTTATTTATTCTACACCAATATTCTTCTTTTATACCATGCACAGTGTTTCCTGGGCCTTTTAAACTTATTTCTGGCTTCCGTTTCTGGATCGTCATAACTATTATTTCTGGGAGCTTTAATATCATAGACAAATACCTTATCAAAGAGAATAAAAAAACCAAATCAACCTTCTATCAGTACTTCACAACATTTTAAGGCAGCTCCATTAATTTATACTTTAAGTGGGACTTTTCTAACACGTAGCATATCTGGTGAGAAACTGGGTTGTTTGTTTTGTTGTTTGGTTTGGTTTTTTTTAGCATATTATTTGATCATAATCAGTATCCATTCAGGAGCTTAATCAGTGTTACTCTTACTAAGTTATACTAGTTCCTGTATTTTCATCACAACCAATTTGTGACTTTTTTTTTTCTGTCTAAAAATATCCAATTTTTAATGTTAGAAAAGTATCTCTGTCCTGGTGGGATACTGATAATGATGATTAATTCTGGTTAAGGAAGGAAAAGGCTTTGAAGGAGCCACTTTGGTGAGTGGAATGTCATAAAGACATTGATGCATTTTATACACGTTGTCAAAATATTTGATAGTACCTTGTTGAAATATAATGTTCTAAGAGGAATACAGTGAAGTGTCAGAAGTTTTTCCCTCATTCAGCCTATTCCTTGATTTTGAGGGCACAAAAGTCAAGCAAAGCCCTGTGCACACAGAGCATAACCAGCCATCAGCACAACAGCTCACCCACACTGCCCAGTGCCTTTGCACCAGTACGTGGCTGGGCTGTGTTTCTAACATGACATGTACCAGCAAATAATCAAAATCCCCCCCAACTGGAGTCTTTGCTTCTCCTACTGGTGAACAACTGGCAAAGAAGATGCCTGGTTTGTGTTGAAGCAGCACATCTCATAGCACAGGGTTGGCAGCACAGCCTCCAATGGACACTGCAGGGAGAAGCTGTTCAGTCAACACTACAACCAAAACAGATTTACTTGTTTTCCTAACATCAGTATTAAGTCATTTAGTCATAATATGACTGTGTGAAAACTGAGATGAATTGTCTCTTCTGAATGCATGAAAAACACCCATCTCCAGGGAAAATGATTCCTGAATGCCCTCCTATTGACAAGGTTTGCCAGATTCATCCCAGCCATCGTGCAGCCCAAACTGGGAGCAAGACAGGCAGTGAAATGAGCCCCTTCCATCCTCAATTAACTGCATATCTACATTAGGCCACGTCGGGTCCACTGACAAATTCTGTTTTCTTCTCAATTTGAAACCATTTTCTCAAGCTGTGCTTGGAAACAGCTCGAAGTGCAGAGCGAGTTCAGTGGAGAAGTGCAATGAAGTGGAAAGTAACAGTAGGGAGATTAAAGAACCCCTGTGTATATATTTGAGAAACAAAAGTTCTTGTTAATAGTTATGTAGTTGAACCCTTGTTTTAGGAGACTTAGAATCAAGGTAACCATTTTCATACTGTGTTTTGTTAGGTGCTGTGGCAACACAGCTAAACTGAACTGCCTGCTGCTGGTTTTAGTGTGAATAGCTGTTGAGAGAGTCCTGGTAAGCTGTGTAATCTTCTGATGGAAGCTTGTGGATGATTTATTAAAAATGGAGGGTGTTTTTACCAGAAAAGCAGCCTTATCTGTGAGGGGGCCCATGAGAGGTATCATGTTGGCCTTGTTTGGGATAGACTTTATCAGCATGAAACCATAAAAAGTTTGTTTTGACAGCACTCACGAGTGGCAGCTCGATGAAGTTCCTATGATAAAAGTCTGCAGGGACTATTTTATTGAAAAGTAATTGAATACATATCACTCAAACAACCTCATTTTAATTTCCCTAAATCCCCACAGGTATGTGCTAACATAGAGGAGACCCTAAAACTTGTTTTGAAATAAATCCCTTTTCTTGGGGAAACAAAAGACTGAACAATACCTTTTTTTTTTTTCCTTTTTTTTTTTTAACAGTTTCTGCTCATAAGATTTTGTAGCTTCAGAAATGCAAACTGAATTTTTTAGATTGCCAGTTGTTACAGAAGGAAAGGTACAGGCAGTGGCAGGGAGTTAAGACTAAATCTGTGTTTAATTAATATCTTGAATCTGAAAAGTTTGCAGTCTTATGTGAAGAGCTCAGTGAGCATTCACTCTTCCTGTATTTTACATTTAACACCCTGAAGTTTTAAGGGGTCTGTGAAAATCACTGCAAAATAAACTGCAGTGTTATTATTATCCCCACTTTGTTTTTCACTCCTTTTTGCTGCCCAATTTTGGATGTGGATTATGGGAGACACGTTTAAAGACACTTGTGGTTTTTTGGCAGAGAATATTCTATACAATCCTGTGTTCTCTATAGTGTCATTGCTTTTAAGAGACTCACATAGTGGGTCAGACCATGGTTCTGATCTTCCAATTACCTGTTGTTGCTGGTAATGGCTCAGAAGCCTTGTGAATAGAAGGGCTAACCACCAGTGTGCTCAGCCCCTTTGCCTCTGGCCTCTCTTCTGAAGATACATGACATGAAAATTATGTTAAAAAATTTATTTTGGGGCTGGGACTTTGTTACACTTCTTCAGACTAATAGAAAAAATATGCACAAAATATCCTTCTTTCTGTGTTTTGTTGTTTTTTTTTCCAATAAATGTATATGCTGCAGTGATGTAAAGCCCTGTATCTCTGCTAATGATTTTTGAGGATGACATAATATTGATGTGAAAGTGAATGAGAAAAGGAAATTGTCTGCCTGTTTGGTAGGAATGCAGACCATAAGTGCTTTACTAAGGTAAATGTGAAATTCTTGAGAAAAGGGGTTTTTTTGGCAAATGGAAGTCACACATGAATGTTAGGGGCTCTGTTTGATAAAAGTGCATCATCTCTTGTAAGTAAAAACTCTTTGGTCTGGTTTGATTCTTGTTTACAGGGTGATAATTTGCTGCCTAACCTGATAATGCAAAAGATCCTGATCAATATGAGTAATTTTCTGTCACTTGCTCATTCAGGACTGACAGCAGAAAGTGCTTCAGGTTGTGTGTGTGTGTGTGTGTGTGTGTGTGTGTGTCTGCAGAGAGGAGAGCAAAAATGCAGCAAGATAGAAACAGGCTTTCCTAGACCTTCCCATGTTTTCTGAAGGTGGGCTGATAGGTTCAAGGAGGTGACATGTTCATTTGTCACTTTTCTAGGGCCTGAGCTCAGCAAAAATTTTACTCCTGAAGTAGGCATTGCAAAGTTAAGAGTTTGCAGAATGGAGCATAAGAGCAGGATGTGTTTGCTAATGTTTCCCCTCACTGCAACAGGAGCTTCATTTCTGGAAGCATAAAATACCTTTTCAGGATTTATAGGAAGATGCTTGAAGTAATTCAGTTTGATAAGTAGGTCTTTCAGAAATGATTAAATGTTTCCTGTTCTCTAAAGAAGAAATAGATATATGCTTTAGGTTATTATGTACAGGCTGGCAAATTGTTTCATAATGCTTTCTTATTTCTGTCCCTCGCTCTGAAAAGCAAAAACCCAACAGCCTCTCTGACATCAGCATAAATGATTAACAAACTGAAAAAGGAACTTTAGGAAAGGGGAGAAGCCTTTAAGAATCAGAGAATCTTCTTGGCCAGGCACCATTGCCTTGAACATCTCTGTTGAAAGGAATCCCTACCTGACAAAAGAGGCAATTAGTTTGCGGAGTGACAACAAGAAATGTCACCACTGGTAGTAAACTGATGACTCTATTCCTTATTCTGTTGGCAAGTCTTATTATTATGAGCATTAAAGTAATCAGTTCCTGTCACTTAAAATCCCTACCTGCCTCTTCCTTTCCTCAAATACTGATTTCACTTCCCCCTGTATTATTTACATACTGTTTTTACTAATCCTCCTCGGCCTGAAACATTGCAATAATCTTGCAATTTAGGTAGAAATATGACCTATAATATGCACGAGGAAGAAATGACAATGCTAGTGCATAAACATTGTTTATGTGCTCTTTATTGCTTTGTAATGACATAGAGGTCCTCCACTGATTTCAAGAAAACCAAACATAATTTTAGTCAAAATGTATTTTTTTCTACTGAAATGGAGATCAGGCAGGTTGGTCGGTTGGTTTGTTTTGTATGTGTTTTTGGTGTGGTTTGTTTTGTTTGATTTATGTTTTGTTTGGTCTGTATTTGTATTTTTGTTTTTTGTGTGGTTTGCTTGTTTGGTGTTGGTTTGTTTTTTGTTTTTCTGCCAACTGTCTTGCACAGTTCAGACCCTTCTTTGGTGTCCTGGCACATTCCATTCATAAATGGCATCCTGGCAACATGCTGTGTACCAAATACACCCAGTCTGTGACTGCTGTTTCACCTCTCAAATCATGGGAAGCACTCCTCTGAAACACTCTGCTGTTGCTTCAGCTCTTCTGCTGCAAGAAGCATTAGTGTGGAGAGAGAATCTGAAGTTAATGCCCAGATTTGTGGCAGTTGGAGTTCTGACACCCATGCCTGGCACAGCACACTAATGACCTGCCATGCCAGGGCTTGCCTGGTGAGTGTGTGGTTCTGTTCTTCACACTCGTGCCCATGAGTGGCTGCTGGCCAGGCAGGCTGGGGACACAAACGGGGTCTCTGGTGTGATTAGCCAAGTACTTCCCTGAGAACTTGCAAAAAACAGTCACAAGGTAAATGGTGTAACTCGTGTTGGCAGTTGGTGATTTACAGGAACATTAACTTTCAAGCTCAATTGACAGCCTCAGAGCTATGTTTCATATAAAGTACGTGCAGTTGGGGAAGAAAGTCACAGAGACAAAGGAGTCATCTATTCCATTAGAGGAAATAACTTCAGCATGATGAAAGGAGGCATTAATGAACTATTACTGTTACACTTGCCTTGATTCCAAACAAAAGAAGGAGGTATCTTGCTCTAGACACATGCAAAATGTTTTTCATGCTAGCATGAAAAATTATTAAATGGGATTGGTGATTTGGGAGGTTTTGTTTGGAATAATCAAAAATAAACAACAAAATAACCGCAAAAACTTTGGATGTCTTGGAAACTTTGGTAATTTCCTGTTAAAAATGGCCTTCAAAATAGAAGATGGCCATTCTGAAACTGTGTGCTGTGCCAGAGATCTTCAAGAGTGGAAAATATTCCTCTGAGTTCAAATTTTTAGGTTGGTTTTTTTTTTTCATAGATTCTTAGAATGTTTTGGATGGGGAAGGGACCTTTAAAGGTCACCTAGTCCAACCCTTCTGCAGTGAGCAGGGACATCTGCAACTAGAGGGGGTTGATAAGAGCCCCTCCAACCTGACCTGGAATGTTTCCAGGCATGGGGCATCAACCACCTCTCAGGCAGCATGGGCCAGGGTCTCAGCACCCTCAGTGTAAAAGACTTCATTATATCTAAGTTTACCTTAGTTTAAAACCATTAAGCCTTGTCCTGTTGCAAGATACAAACATCAGAGACTTTCTTAGCTTTTAATTTAGAATTAACTGAAGAGATTTAGACCTTTTTACTCTGCTTGTATTGATACTTTCATGGTGAGCACATCCAATCATGTCCCAGGCTCCATCCTATTTCTTCTCTCTCTCTAGTTTGGTCCATGTTGTGTTCTTTGAGGGGACAGAGTTTCTGTCTGACTTCTCACTACGTTAGGTGAAGTCAGGTAATCTCAACAGGTTGAATAATTCTGTGTGTTGAATGGGTAGAGTTGCTGTTGCTAAACTCGTGTGCTTGCTACTCAATGAGCTAATTTGCAAGATCTGTGACACAAATTAGAGCTACAGAAACTTTTGCTGTAGTCTGTGTTGTATCTAGAACTCGCATAAAAAATTCATGTAACTGTTGTGACTGAATTTGCTTTATTACTGGCAAGCTTTTCAGAGGTATATCCTCAAGAATTAACCGTAAGGCTCAAGTGCTGAAGCATCTGCTCTGGAAAGATAAATTCCTGTCTGAATAAAATAATTAATGAGGATGAACATAATGGTTTCATCCTGCTGCTCCATTGTGCAGTATCTGTCTTTGTCCAGTTGAGTGGCATCATTAGCACTGGTTGCACTATTACTTGATGGCTGAAATGACATGTGCACATGATATTGTGCAGGAGGGCCATCTTATCCTTCATCTACATTACTAGTCTGATAGACAAAATGTGTTGGTGTTAGGAGATGCTACTTTCATTAGGTCTGTTACTATGAATTTCTCAGCATACCACCTTGGACAATTCACTTAATCTCTCCTTTTACCTTTCTGGTATTGAAAAAAAAACACCCAACATAATAATGCTTATGTAGGGTGAGAATTATTTGATTCATTGATATCTCCATAGTCTTTGTACTTTGAAGAATTAATTACCTAGTTGCATTTCAAAGAGTGATAAAACATCACTAACCAGATTTAATCTTAAAAAAAGCCATCCTAGTCAGAACAACCACAAAAAATATTAATTGACAAGTTCTCTTTTAGGACTATCCAGTTAATACTGCAGATGCCAACTTTACACTCTAAACAAGCATGCAGTTCAGGATAGCATACCTACAAGTAAAGCTCAAATTTGAGTACCATTTGCAGCACTAAGAGTTGACTATTTTGTTTGGAGAAATAACAAGTCTGAGAACTGGGCTGGCTCCTGTGTGACCTGATGTATCCATGATGTGTGAGGTAGAGCTCACCTTGTCCCATGGTGCTACTTGCATAAGAATGTTAACAGAAATATCTCTGCTTCATCTTTAGAGTACTTGTTGACCTCTCTCTAGTTTAAAATACTCATATCTTTCTCTTATTAGCATCTGTTGGGAGAAATGAAGTGAAAAGATTGCTGCCTTATTCTACTTAACAGCCTGTTTAAATGAAAATGGTGATATGCACACGCATATATTGTCCTAATTTGATCTCTGCTTTTTTTTCCAAACAAAGCATTTTGTGGCTAAAAGAAAAGCAGGCATTATTTGTCTGTAAGGGTGAATTAGCTCTGTGTAAAGAGAAAGCCAAGATAAAAAAAGAGATTTCACATAAAAGCAGACCTCTGAGGAAACCAAGGTAAGTCTGTGGCTTGCACAGCTCTGTGCTTTTGAGTCTGGAGAGTCTTTGTGTTTTGGAGGCATCGGCAGGGGGATGGGAAGAGGATATAAGACAAAGCTTCCCTGACAAAAGAGAAATTCAGATCCTTATCTTCTGGCTTCTAAAATGTATTTACTGGAGCCATTTATCCTGGCAGTCACTAAAAGTGCTTTCTGAAGTTTTCTAGTTGCCTTGAAAGACTTTGGGAAGAAAATGTTGTATTAGCTTAGTAATGGTGTTGTGTTTTTCTTACCAGCAGGGGTTCAGAAGTTTCTCACTGGTTACTTGATCTGAAAATCCAGGGGAAAGTTGCTTTGCAATTCGGTTGTGTTTCTAATTCTTCTGTTCAGTGTCTGACTTATGGGATGGCTGAAATCTGGCATTCAGTCTTCAGCCATGAGACCTGAAAGTGGCTGTGGAGGGGGAGTGATGGTGCCAGGAGCTCTGAGATGCTCAGGGAGGTGCCTGGAGTCAGCCCAGGTGGGATCCTGGTGTGAGGAGAGGAGCTGTGCCTGGGATTTGGCTTCATGTTCCACACACAACACCCTGCAGATGGGTTAGTCTAGGGCTGGGCTGCTCCTTGGGTCTCATGGCAGGAGTTGTGAGTGGATCCTGCACTGCTTATCTCAACAGTGCATAACAGCATTCAGTGCTGTAATTACTCCAGTGCAGGCTATAAGTTATAGCTTTAACATGTGGATGTTAAGTGCTTTACACTGTTGTAATTGTAAATCTATATAATTAGATGGAGACTCTTTTCAAGATACTGACCCTTGTCTAACAGCACAAACCAGCTTTTATTGATGGTGGGAATCCAGATGGCTAGTAATAGATAACTAAGAGGTTAGAAGAGCAAGTGAAATTAAATAAACATTTGAAGTTCAACTCACTGCAAGAAGGGTTAGTTTAGTAATTTAAACACTGGCAGTTCAGTAGAAGGCCTCCTTGCTCTATTGTAGCTGAAATGGGTAAGAAGTTCTTCAGCTTAGGAGGAAGAAATGCTGTGAGGGAAGTACTTGAGCTTGTCTTTAAAAAAAGAAACCCACAACAACACAAGGTCTTGACAAAAAATCAGAAAAACAAAAAAAAATGTTCATCCTTTCCTAATATCAAGGTACACCCACAAGGACTATTAGTGCCATGTCAGCTCTAATGGATCTTTGTAGTTCTGCAATTATGTTGTACCTATGGCGTTTAAAAATATTTTTGAGAGACTGGAGAAAGTTACTTGATGGAAAAATAAAGAAACTTTGAGGTGTTAAAGTTCACAAGAGTTGTATAGTTGAAACAAATTACTATTGTACATTTAAGCACTTGAGTAAATTCTTTTAATTGGCTTATTTACCTTTAAAAGGTACTGTGCTTTTAATTATCTAACAAATTTGGTATGTATGTATCTAAAGAGTGCAAAAGAGGGATGTTAATGTTAATTATAAGTAGCATGTTTATTAATATACTAAAACTAACTATAAAAATTGATAAAATACTTGTAAATTAATATGCAGTTTGTAGTATGCCCTGTAGAAAAATAAGCAAACTTTAAAATCATTATTAATATTTAATGGTGTGCTGAAACCCAGTAACAACTAACATAATATAAACAAACTGTAACAGAGACATCTCTGGTTGTTTTGTTCTTCATAAAGATCCTGGGCACAAAAGATGAGCTTGGAGAGTTGTTTGAGAAAGTAGATCTGAGCTGAGGCTTTTGGTTTTATTCCAACATAAACAAAACAGGAGACGAGGGAATTGAGAAGAATTTCAGTTACATGGAAAGTAGTCTTCCTTTCTGACCTCAGCTGCTGCAGAGCATGGTCAAGGCATGCCAGTACATACTGGTAGACCATACCAGTTTGTGCTATGTAAATTACTGTGAGTTTCCTATAAATGGGCATCTCTTTGTTGTGTTTTTTTTTTGTAGAACCAGGATATTTACAGGTATGGGATTTCCTAGTGTTGTTTTACATTGGTAGCAATCTTACAAACAAAGCAACTAACACTGATACTTATAATAATACTTATGTTTATATTAGATATAAATACATATATGTATGTAATAAAAAGGCTTTAAAAATCAGATTCCAGAAGACTGTTTTCCTCACACATGCCTCCTTATGATGATCTGATCACTTTGAATGACTAGTCATCTTTATATGAAAGAAATCTAAACATTTATGTCTCTGTATGTGTGTATCTAAGCTAGAAACTCCAACAAACCTCTGGATTGGGAAACCAGGACAAAGACTCAAAGGAGGGATGGATGCAGCCAGACAGAGTCTTGTTGTGCCAAGGAGATGTCAGGAAATGAGAGTGATTATCAACTAGTTGAATCTGCTCTCTCACCAAGTCATGTACTGTAGAAAACAGCAAAGCTTTCAGCTTTGGAAGACCCTTTGGAATGTGTAATCCATTTGTTCTCCCCAGTAGCAGGGGTTGGGGGGGTGTCATGAGTAGGGTAGAAATAGATGGTCATTTTCCCTGGCTGTGTGTGGTGGCAGCAGAGGAGGGCAGCTGGCAGGTACTGCTCCACGTGAGCCTTTTTGCTGCACTGCCTGCCTGTCCTCTCTGCTCTGTAGCCCTTATTGATGCTGATGAAGAACTTCTCTGGAACTTTTAACACTGGGTTGACAAGGCCAAGGCACTTGCATTTTATTTATTTTTTTCTGTTGTTGTCAGTGCTGCATTCATAGCAGCTCGTGTTGGTTGCAGCTCTCAGCAAGGTGATCTCCTCTGCACGTTTGGCACAGAGGGCAAAATCAGAAATATTTCCAATTCAGTGCACTGTGCTGCACCAGGGATGTCGTGTTTGGCACTTAACTCCTCTAGATTTACTTGCAGAGCCGATCAGCACTGGCTGATAATGAAGTGGATGATTTATGAATGCTCAGGGCATGGTTAGGATGAACCTGTTGACATCTAAAAGTAGAAAAGAGCACGTTGAGCCTTGGGAAACCATAAAAGCTTTTTATGCTACTGAATGAGTATTATGCATTAGAGAGCTGACCTTAATGCCCCAGTACATTTAATTATTTTTTTCTTTTAAGTTCCCTGAAATAATTTTTAAAATTTTCATTTTTTACTTTTTTTACTTCTCCATGCTAAAATTTTACAGCCTACAGCTTTCTCTCATACAACCTGTAGTTCACTGATTGCCCTGAGAGTCAAACTAATTTTCCTATATTAACACACTGGACTGGAAGCCAATTATCACAACATGCTCTAGCAAGCACCACACAACAGACCTGTTACTACCTCATAGTTTCTTCCATGAACTGTTTTATTGCACACAGCTTACCACAGTGTGTAAGTTACTCCAGGGGAAGCTGTTGAATGATTCAGTGACTCTGTGGGCTGTGCTGGTGCTGCACTCACACCATCTATAGCTGCTTGGAGATGAGAACCATCAAATGCTGTCTTGTGCCCTGCCTACACCAGCCAAGTCATGTCCTCAGAGCTCTTTCTGTGCCTGGAATGAAGTCACTGGAGCACACGTGTGGTGGCATCTTGGCACAGCCTGGCTGCCAGCAGCAGAGCAGGGGTGCTGGGGGGTGTTTCAGGCTGTGCTTCGCCAGCTCCCGGCAGGCACACGGGCTAAGGCAGAGCTGCAGAAAAAAGCAGCACTGTGTTGCTCAAACTGTAAAGTACAGCAGAGCTAGCATGGGCAAATGTGAGCTGCTGATGGAAAAAAATGTGTTGGAAGTGCCATCGGGTGGAATTAGCACTTCTAAAGATCTCCTTCCCACAGCTTAGAATAGTTGAAAGGTGCTGGAAAATAAGGTTCTGCTCTGCTCTCTGGAGATCATCTCTATTTTGTCTTCATTATTATAGCTCGGAATATTGTTGCTCGTAGTGCCATGTTGTGAAATCCATCATGAGCTCAGCACTCCAATACAGCACACCAGAATATTATTTTTTTTTTCAATTCCCTTAAAAATAACCTATTAATTTAATTGATTCCCCCCACTTCTTGTACTGGAATTTTGCAAGGAACTCCCATATAATTAACTTGACCTCCAAATACACTTGTGCCTATCAGTACCTGTCTCCTCTCATGTCTTTTTTTTTATGTTGTGGGTTTTGGTTTTGTGGGGTTGGTTGGTTTGGTGTCTGTTTTGGTTTTTGCTGTTGTTTGCTTGGTTTGTATATTGGTTTATACTTTTTTTTTCCTGGTACATTCTGCAACAGTGAGGCAAAGGGAAAGAAGGGAACGAGGTTTTCCAAAGCTGTAAGGTGAGAGGTGGTATCCACTGCCACAGAGAAAAGAAAATAAATAATTAAATAAGAATGATTACAACTTTCCCTTGGCAGGCAAGAGGTGAGCCTTCAGAAAAGTTGGAGGAGTCAAAGGATTGATTTGTTATGAAGGGTAGTTAGAGGAGACAGCAAATCAATTTACTGAAGCGAGAAGTTTGTGGGAGGGTCTGCCAGGACTCGTGGCTGGGGAGGACTAAGTTAAATGATGCCCCAAAGTAAAATGATGTAGATAAAGGAGGACGTTTCTGAAATGAAAGGAAGAAATGTAGAATTAAATGCAGAACTCAAAGCAGCAAAGAAGCGATTCTTGGGCTTGGGAATTTATGATGGAGGTAAATTAAAGCAGCCAATTGTTGGCAGAAAATTGCTTGAAGAAATTTCATAAACTAGATAGCTTCGTAAGGACTGCAAAAGAAAGAGAAAAGAAAAAAAATCAAATCCCACTACGTTTCTGGGAGAGAAATGTTACCATTTTTTAGCTGATCTGATTTCTGGTTGAGATAAACGTTAAACTTTTGTAAGGAGAGAACTATTTAAGAGTTTACTAGAGCTCTGTAGTTTCCTTTATAGCCATTTTAACCTTTTATGATATGATTCTTCCATGGTAATTTTGGCTGAAACACACTTGATTCCCTGAAGTGAATTGGTGGTATCTTATGCTATGGTAGAGTGTTTCTCTACAGTAAGTGGAAAGAACGGTAAATAGTGAGATAGGGAAATTATTTCCACATTTTGTGTGGGGTTTTTTTTGTAAATCTCATGATTTTTTAATAATTCATGCATTTATAGGTGTAATCTGAAGGGATATTTAAATATGAATTCTGTAGGTATTTCATGGAGTGAAGAGTGATTCTAGATTCTCTGTGTGATGAGTTGCATAATAGGTGAGGAATGTAATTTAAATCTTCAGTGTGATTCATTGATGTGTTAAGAATACAAGTACAATATTTCATGATAGTTTGTATATTCCATTTACTGCTCTTGGCCTTTCTAGGACTGTTTAAAAAAGAGTCTTAAAAATTAGCTGATGTAACATAGTTCTTCAAAAATTTCCATGAACCAGAGAGACAAGGGCATGCAAAATTCTTCACTCACGGGATTTGGGACAATGCAGGATTTGGTTTATCTTAAAGTTTATATTTATGATACAGATTTAACACAGAAAACAGTTTTTCATTTTTTAGATATTTCAATAATACTTTATGGAGTGTAGGAATTGGAATAATAAAGAACATGATCTTAAAAGGACTAAGGGCCACTGTCATGTAAGTTGTGAGAGTGTTTCAAATTAATTTTGAATTGACGTCAGCAGAATCAGTGCAATAATCCTGAGAAAACAGAATGGTGTCATGTTGGTGTTGTGTTTTGGTTTGGGTGTTTTTAAGGAGTAGAAAAATAATAGGTAATAGATAAGGTTGCATAACCCTTTAGAAAATTATCACAATCTTTTTAAGTGAAATTATTCCCAGTGTATTGCATATAGAAAGAATAGTGTACTTCTTAATAAACTAATGAAAGTGGCTACTTTCACTGCCATATATTTCACTGAAAGTGTGCTTAAGACAAGTAACAATTGAGTGTAAATAGATTAGAAATCCAGTGATAACCATTTTCTGTGGTTTTCCCATTGCTTTTCACATGCTTCAGATGTTTATTTGCAAGTTTATGTTAAGTGAGATATGCAAAACCCTCAACTTCCATCAGAATGATGCTTCGATGATTTTTAGCTCATTAACTCTTTCTAAAAACTCAAATTATTTCTGGAATACATTATCTGGAAGAATTAAAGGAATTCCCCCTAGTAAGCAAACTGCCATTAACACGTCAGAGCTCCATGTACAAAATAGGAGCTCCTTTGATACAGGTTAATGCACTAGATGCTGTGGTTAAATCAGCAGAAGANCTCCTGCATTAACTCAGCTGCTCTAAGCCTGTTTTCCCAAAGCTGGTAACTCAATATGTAGTGAGATTCCCACAGTTAGGTGTAGGTGTCATCTAATTTCATCAAAAGACAAAGGTGTTGCTTGTTTTTATCTGTTAATGCTTCTCAGAGCATGGTTGTGCTTTATTCCTCTCTTTTGGATGGGGACACGAGGTGTAAGCAATTAGAACCCTCTGGAAGTTTCTTATTGTCTCCCCACGGAATCTTGCCTTTCTACTGCATCCACTTTGCCTTTCAGGAGCCCTCCAAAACATTAGGATCAGATAACTTATGCTCCCTCTAACGTAACAATCTGTTATTGCCTGACATTTTAATTTAAGTAGGGCTTGTATATCAAGAGAAAATCTTGGATTTTTTTTTTTTTTAATTTTTATGATTTCTTTTTATACTAAAAGAGGAGCCTCCTGAGAATCCTGCTAGTGTGCAGCAGTGACATACACATTTCATGTCAGAGACAGGAACGTCAGGTGCTGTCTTTTCCTCGGCGAACACCACGCTGCTTCTTTTTGTTCTTTTTTTGGACCTTCTCATCTTCACTTCAGGGTGAGGATTAATTTGCAGAGCAGCCTCCTCTGGTTCTGCTTTTACTGGCTTTGGTAGCACCGCTTCCAGATCAAAGCTGCAGGAGACAGAAGCACAAGTTGCTGAATGATATTTTAAGAGCTGGTGGGATTCTGATGTCATTTCCCCATGAAATATAAATGCAGGTCATCCATTGCCTTGACTTTCTGTACAAAGGGATGGCAAAAAAAGTGCATCATGTGCTTCAGCTGGCAGCTGTGGGTAGAAATAAGATGCCTTCGGGAAGGTTTGATGTCTGAAAATGTGGCCAAGATAGTACAATATTAACATGGGAGCAAATCCCTTTAAATAGTCCTGCATTAGATTAAGGACTCTGATACTGGACAGACTTAGAGCTCAGTGTGGCAATTTCATGGGCAGTGATGATGGTGCTGAAAGCAAGACATGCTGCTTTGGTTGGACAGTGGAATAAAGTACTAGTATTGTCAGGTTTTAAATGCATCCTCTACATCCCCATATCAGACAACAACATCAATACCCAGTAATAAAAATCTTCAGTGTGATTCATTGATGTGTTAAGAATACAAGTACAATATTTCATGATAGTTTGTATATTCCATTTACTGCTCTTGGCCTTTCTAGGACTGTTTAAAAAAGAGTCTTAAAAATTAGCTGATGTAACATAGTTCTTCAAAAATTTCCATGAACCAGAGAGACAAGGGCATGCAAAATTCTTCACTCACGGGATTTGGGACAATGCAGGATTTCGTTTATCTTAAAGTTTATATTTATGATACAGATTTAACACAGAAAACAGTTTTTCATTTTTTAGATATTTCAATAATACTTTATGGAGTGTAGGAATTGGAATAATAAAGAACATGATCTTAAAAGGACTAAGGGCCACTGTCATGTAAGTTGTGAGAGTGTTTCAAATTAATTTTGAATTGACGTCAGCAGAATCAGTGCAATAATCCTGAGAAAACAGAATGGTGTCATGTTGGTGTTGTGTTTTGGTTTGGGTGTTTTTAAGGAGTAGAAAAATAATAGGTAATAGATAAGGTTGCATAACCCTTTAGAAAATTATCACAATCTTTTTAAGTGAAATTATTCCCAGTGTATTGCATATAGAAAGAATAGTGTACTTCTTAATAAACTAATGAAAGTGGCTACTTTCACTGCCATATATTTCACTGAAAGTGTGCTTAAGACAAGTAACAATTGAGTGTAAATAGATTAGAAATCCAGTGATAACCATTTTCTGTGGTTTTCCCATTGCTTTTCACATGCTTCAGATGTTTATTTGCAAGTTTATGTTAAGTGAGATATGCAAAACCCTCAACTTCCATCAGAATGATGCTTCGATGATTTTTAGCTCATTAACTCTTTCTAAAAACTCAAATTATTTCTGGAATACATTATCTGGAAGAATTAAAGGAATTCCCCCTAGTAAGCAAACTGCCATTAACACGTCAGAGCTCCATGTACAAAATAGGAGCTCCTTTGATACAGGTTAATGCACTAGATGCTGTGGTTAAATCAGCAGAAGAGGATGGTTTGAAGTGATAGTTGTTTTTGTAAGTTCATATTTATGATGTTATCTACCTGAAATTAAAAATTCGTTTTTAAAAAAAATTTTTTTCCTAATTACATGTGGAGTTTTGACAAAAAAATGGAGTTCAGAAACTTGCAATGTTTCCTGTATTTCATTTTAAGCTGGCTCAGAGTGAAGTCTCTCTTCTCCTGTCCTCACTATTTTGAGTGTTCCCAGTAGCAAAGCAGACCAGGTATGTGTACATGGTACCATGTTTTGGATTCAGTCCTTTGCAGATATTTTTTCTGAAATTCCAAGAGCTTTATATTCATCTGCTTAGGGCCAGAGCTTGTAACTGAGGTATCACTTGATCTAATTCATTCCCTTAGGTTTCACGTGCCCTGTATCTGTAGCATACAGCTGGGAAGTCAGATGCAGAAAAAGAATTATTAGTAGTTATTTAGGAAAAAAACTTGACTTACACAGTGTATTGCATGATAACAGAATCCTACACAGTGTAACAGGCTGTCTTATAAAAAGGCATAACAAATATCAAATACATTTTCATGAAGCACATCAGAAATATTTGAATTCTGGAGAGGCTCTGGAAAGAAGAATGAGAGACTGTGTGTGTGAATATGCATCTGTTTTGAAAGGTGTCTTCCCAATTCTTGCCTCCTGTATTATGAAATCTACTTCTAGTGTTCTAATGTATTACTTTATGACAGTAGTTTTTTTCCCAATCTTATCAAAGAGGGGGCATTTGGTCTCTCATCTTGGCATTTGGAGTAGAAATTGTTGCTTTAAAAATGACTGTATGTGTAATTCTGTAATCTCTGCTCCTTAGCATCCCATTTGGAACATGAGGAAAATGATGCTTCCAGAGGAGCAATACTAATAGCAGTTCATTATTGTTCTTTAGAAAAAAGGACTGTGCTTGGAAAGTTTTCCACTGCAGGTGGTATTAGCAGAAGCAGACCTGCATAAACTCATGTAATCATAGCATCTGAAATCTAATCTTCCATAAATATATGTTCTGGGTTTTCTTTGTCTCTTTCCCTCACCATGCCCCAAGGTGGGGAAACAATCATTCAGTAATTAATAAATAACAGAAAATAAAATAGAAAATAGAAAACACAGAGTGTGTCAGGAAATGGATTTGAGAAACTGTGTCTGGATTCAAGTAAGATTTAAAAGTGAAGGTGAGAATGCCCTGGGTTTAGGTACAATACAGTTGGTAGAAGACAGTCAGAAGCTTCCAAAACCTCTTTCTTCAGTGCAGCCTCCCTGGCCCATCAGGGCTTCTGAACATTCCCTCATAGTAAGTAGTGTGGTAATAAAGGTTAGACTTCAATAATTCTTCCTGAAACAGCATTGCTGTTCTCTTGACAGCAACCCCTATTAGCACAGCTCAATGTGTGATATCAAGGTGGGGTTTTCACTGCAGAAGAGATTCCTGCCATCAACTGAAGATAAGGCTGGTAGACACCTAAGAATGTTAAGGGCAAGGTAATGGGACTGTGGACAGCTGTAGGATTGCAGTTGCCCACTGGAACAAGTAAATAAGTGTGTTCATATTGTTTTTCTTGATGGAAAGCAAATGCATGTAGATGTGAGAGGGAAGCTACAGAGAGGCATCAGTTTGTTTTGCTTAATAGGAATGAAATACAACTTTAAATAGATTTTACTGTAATAATCCTGAGTTTTCAGACTCAGTCCAACCACACATAAAGTAACATCACCAGTATGTGGTTTTTTTGTTTATAGGAAGACTCAAATGTATTTGTCACAAGCTGTGCTGATGCCCACAGACATTCTGGGCTTAATGGTGATCAATCTCCCTTGCACTGACCTGCCTTTGAGTAGCTCCATCTACTACTCTTAAGTATACTTGGGGACTCCTACATGTGTTTCCCTGCTCCTCCCTCCTTTACAAGTTCTGCTGCTTGCATTGTCTGAGTTCTGTGCCATAGGTTAGGATGCACACTGAATAATTTACCCAGAGACTTGATAAGAAAAGAAAAAAGGTTATTTCCAAATGTACTTCTTTATCTCTCGAGGGATTATTTATGGTACAAGTGCCAGTTCTGGACATAGTCTTGTCACCTGAAGAACAATCCGACTTTTTATTTTACTTCATATACTAAAAACTCCAATATGCACTAGAAATATCAAACATACTTTGTAAGACAAATAGTCACAGCTGGGGATAAGGAATATAAATAGGATGACATCAAATGAAAAGAGCTGATGATCCAACAAGGGTTCTATAGATCATGTTGTCTCTAATGTCAGGAGAATTGCAGATTAGTCTTGCTGCTCTTTATAAGTAAGCCTATTTATCAACTTTCTTGAAAAATCTAATTTAAGGTGGCACATTTTCCTTAGTTCTGCCACACTTCAAAGCTTAAAGCACAGGGGTTTGTCAGCCATTCTCTCCTGGCTGTAATTGGTGTGTGAGATTCCTGCTCAGACCTTTCTCCACCAGCCAGGTCCAGGCTACTTCTGCCCAAGTCTGATAATGTCATTTTAGTTGGCTTGATTATTAAAGTAAAAAACCTAGGAGCCCTTAGCTTTTAGCAACTTCATCCAATTCAGGCTTATTGTTCAGAGAGAAAGAGCCATTTTAATTGCAAATGTTCATTATGAGAAGCTGGATTTCTATAAAGTAAAACTTGGTGTCCTCATAGAGAAAGATGACAAGCCCTAGAAAAAAAACAAACCAAACCGTTTGGGCAAGGTGGATATTGGCAGAGGCTATGTTATTTTTCCTCACTTAACCTATACAAAGAGACAATGTTTTTGAAGGAGTCAGAAACAGGAATTTTACCTCTGGAGAAAATATGTAGGAATATAAAATTTCCTAGTTTTGCTGCCTTGTACTACATTTTTAACATCATGCTTTATATCCAAGTCACAAAATGGATTTGTGTACATTTATATTCAGTCTTTAAAAGCTAAGTAGAGCTCAGGCAAGTAAAACAAGCTGTTTGATATTATGTTTTTTTTTTTCTTACACCCCCCATCACTTGATGCAAGAATACCTTAGCATATAATGTCACATTAGTTTTATACATGTAAATACTTTCAAGTCAGAACAAGCAGTGTGAGTGTATTTTATCAGCTATTACCACTAAGATTTTTACATACACAAACTAAAATAAAATCGGTGTTTATCAAAATTTCAAGTCCTTTTAGGATTATGTGAGTGTGAGAATGCTCCTGTTCTTGTCTGAGAACTGAACTATACATTGATTCCCAAATTTAGAAATAAATATTTCTTAAACTTGTGAAGTATGTTAGCAATGAAGTGCAAAGTAAAACAGAAGTGTATCCCACTCTCTGGTTGTTACTTAAATGTAATAAAATCAGTTGAACAACAAAGTCTTCAGCAGCATATTGTCACAGACAGGCATTTTCTTAGGCTCTCCAAAATGCTGCTCTTCTTACAGAGAGCTTTAGGACAAATCTCTGTAACTCCTGTGCATGACTCTTGTGCATGACATTTTGAAAGGACCAGAGCTGTGAATATCACACCTGATTGCTTTTAAGTCAAAAGCTTTCATGTGCAGGAAATAATGTTTCAATTAAAAAGAGAGAGAAGGGGGAGGTCATTTGACATTACTACATTGCATTCAGAACCATGTGCAGAAAAAGAAAATTAGAGCAATTTCAATAGGCTGCTGATTCAAAGCTGAACAGGCTTAAACGTTTGTATCACTTGTTCAAAAGATTGATAGCCCACAATTTTAGTATTAAATTACTATATCAAGTCTCAGGATTTGGTGATCTGAGTCTCTTGATTTTTTCAAGTTTTGCTATTGCTGGTTACCTAGCAATTGGTTTTATTCTCCATCGTTCTCACTTCAAATTTGTCATCATTTAATGCCTGAAATCTATAAATTTACAGTTGAAATTATAGCAGAGGGAAGATAGTGTGTAAGATTACAAATACTGGCAGCAGGTGGAAAGAAATCCTACACTTTAGTATACTTTGTGCTTTTCCACGTGAACTGTATTTGATTTACAATTAAAAGTATATGTATGCACTTGTAAGATTAGTGAGCATTTTAATTTTTAATACTCCATACAGTATATGACATTTCACTGGGGATTCAGGGAAAATCCTTTCTCCTTGCATAAAACCAATAGAATGCCTTTTACCTCAAAATTGCCCTTGAAATAGATACATTTCCTAGTAATATTTGGAATCATTTCTCCCAAATGACATCTCCTTTCCTGTAAGATGATCACGGAATCCTCAAATACAGATCTGGGTTTTGCTTATGATTGCACTTCTTTACAGAACCATTAAGAAAAAAAAAGAACCTGCCACGTGAAGATTCCCCATGTACATCTGGATTTGCTGGCTGTATAAAGAGCATTGTTCTTCCACGGCTGACCTCCTTGCACAGAATGATAGTTTTATCCTTCTCTACATCATTATGTTTGCTGTACAAAAATCCCGCTGTGCTACATCATAATAACATGTAATCTTCTTGCTTAGTTTAGCTGAGATTTAAGGAGCCTCTGTTCATGGAAGCAGTTTTCTAAAGTCTGATCTATAATTTACCAGAATCACCAGGCAAAAGAGCAAGAGGCTTTCTAAGAGGGATACAGCCCTTAAAACTCTTAAATGAAGATTAGTTTAAAGTTTTACAATCCGGTACAGAACCATCTGGCAAATCTCATGTCAGGCTTTGTTAAACCTCTGAGCTTTCCTAGTGTGCTCTAGTCGTTCAACCCCCACCCCACACCCTGCTTTCAGTCCCCTGTCTCTTGCCTTTACTCAGAGATATGCTGGAATAAAAGAAGGAATCACATAAGCAAAGGGCTGTGTAGTGTAAGAGCTGTAAGGATGGGGTGTGTGCACCTCTGCAATCAGGCTCTCCTCATTGCTGGCTGGCTGGGTATGCACTGGGTGAGTCATTGCATCTTTGAGGAGGTAATTGCAAGATAAAAGCTGCCTGTTGGCAGAACAGTTAGACTTGCTGGGTTAAATTGTGGCTTTTGAGGCCAAGGAATCTCCGGGAGGATGTACAGCAGCATCCCAAGGTGTGAGACTTCCAGAACTGGAGCTGTAGTTGTGTCAGGGCAATTGCAGATGTCTGGTTGGTGAGGAAAGCAGATCATTACCATCCTTCCTAAAGCACGTTGCAGGTCTCTAGCCTGTGGGTGCCTTGCTGATACCCCCAGAAAAGGGGGTTTTACCTGGGGGTTCCAAATTATACTTCTGTTCTTTGGGAAAAGGCAGAACTAATGTGTTTTTTGGACACAATGCAGAGCCCATCCTCTAAGAATCCTTACTAACACCTTGATTTCAGCTGTTCTAGGGACTTCCCATCTACTTGTCATACAGATTGATTTTCATATTTATACAAAGCTTGGAAGTGTGGAAGAAATATTTATTTTAAGCAATAATGTTACCTAAAATTATACTTTCATCACTTAAAGTAACCCTTCTGTTCACCTCTCACATGAAGGATCTTAGGAGGCTGAAGGAGAAGACTGCAGGAATCCAATTACCTGAAATCAACTTACAGGCAAGAAGGAGACATTGTTCTTGGAGATAATCTCCTTCTCAGGCTTAGAGCACTTCTCTGTCTCAGTGTGATAATAAAGCTGTTCTGCCTGGACAGTGAAATTAGTATCCATGTCTTCCTGATTATAATGTGAGACAGAAAAACAGTCAAGTCTACAGTTCCTGTCTAAAACCATAGCTTTTGGCTGTATACTTTAAACATAACTAGGAAAGACAAAAGCTGCCCCAAATAAACATCTGCAATCCCAGCCAGGCTTTGATAATGTAACAGCTAATATACTGCTTACTAAATATCTTCTGCTATTTCTTGCTGAAATATCCCTTCAAGCCATACAAGATTTTAGCCTGAAAGACAATTTCATAAAGGACATTTTTTCTTTTTTTTTTTCTTTCCTGTAAAGTGCAGGAATGGAACACTTAGAGTCAGACAATCTTAATGCTGCTGTAGCAATTTTGTAAGGCACCAAAGAAAAATGCATCATATTATCTTTGAACTTCAATCTGCTTTTGCTTCTCACGGCAATCAATAACCATTAGACTTATTGGTGGTAGTATCTGTCTAGATAATTTTAGGGCCTTTCCAGAAATCAAAATACATAAACTGAAATTGTCATGTTGTAACTTTTTCTTGCCTTTTTAACTCTAATAAATCCAGATTTTCCTTTGAAGAAAAGCAAAAAGCTGTCAATAGGGCCACGGGATGAAAAGGAGATGATACCTACTTGAACAGATCCAGTAGTTAGTATTAGAATAATAAGTTTGAGTAAACAGCAGCATCTTGTCTTGGATCAGCCTGACCTGTACAGACACCAGGAGCTGAGTAGTGTAGGTGGAAGATGCCATCAGAAGGGAGATCTTTTGTGCAGGAGCAGTTGTTAAATTAATTTGAATTCTCTCTGCACAAGAGATTTCCTCCTCATATTTCAGACTGGGGACCATCTTAAGGATAAAAACAGTCTGACTTAAAATGATGACTTTCATAATCTTTAAAAAATCTATTTTACGATGTATTTTCTTTAGTAGATTTTGGAAGCCTGAACGTTACCTCTCAAGTTGTCATAAGTAATTAGATGTTTGTTAACTTATTGTTCCTAATAAACAACAGAAAATATTCATGATGAATTTCATTTTTCCCTAAAAAAAGATTAAATAACTACTTTGATTAAATATTAAAGCTTTCTTTTGTTCTTACAAGTAGACATAAAATTCCAGATATCAGCAAAATTTTTTGTGCACAATCTTTTTACTACCTGGTCATTATGCTGGATTTTATTGATTGCAAACATAATTGATCAGGGGAATTTCTAGGTGGTCAGGTGGAAGACTGATGTGACTGGCTGTATGATGACTCAGCAAACTAAACCATCTTTCATACTGAAAATACCTGAAAATTGGACTTTCAGTGGATAGACAGGATTGCCTGGCCTAGGGGAACAGCTGCCAGTGTTGCATTTCCCACTGGGCAACAGGGATCAGTGAGATAAAGGAAACTTTTACAGCCAGCAAGACCTTCTGTAGGCTCCTGTCTTTTCTTGCCTTCCCCAGTGCCTGTGCCAGGGCAGTGATACAGGGTGTCAGGTGATGATTTACAGCAAAAGAGTCTCCCTCAACTCTGACAGAGGGAGAGATCCCAGGTGGTGCTGGATGAGTGGCAGGAACCCAATGGGTTGTCCAGATACACCCCACACTTGTGGAAGGGTTGTTGGCTATAACAGCACTGACAGGTGGTTCATCAAACCTGAAAAGAACCCAATTTATTCCAGAAGTCAGGCTGGAGAAATGGTATGTAGAGGAGTTAAGGGAGCTTTAATGGCACTGCTGAAACCATAATGCAATATCCAGGTTGAAATCACTCCATCTTTATCTCATTAGGAGTACAATTTCCCTTTATGTGTGAATCTGAAATGTCAAATTGAGGAAGTGGGGGAACATAAACAAAAGACTGTGGGCATCTTCTATTGTGTCTGGAGTGGAATTGGAGAGGCTGCAGAAGGCTATGGGAAGGTGCTCCAAGCAAAATGGGGGGATAAAGGCTTCCAAAAACTTCCCTCTTTTATGAAGAGCTTCTTTATCTGTACTGGAAGAAAGAAGCTCCTGGGAGGACTGTCTGTCATTACCACATTCTTCTTATAAAAAAAGCAACTTGTGAATAAGTGCTGTGCTTATGTCATCCATTAAGGATGTGGGTCTATCTCAGAGAACAGCAGGTAGGGAGCTTGTGTAGCAGAAGCACAATTGCTTTAGGAGCAGGTAGTTCAGAGCAGGGACTGGCAGAAGCTGAGTTTTGAAGCGTGCTGAGCTGCAGGCTGCAGCAGCTGTGTTGCCAGTTAGCAGTGAAGTGCTGGCTCCCTGGGAGCTGTCTCACACGCAGGCACAGCTCCCGTACAGCGTGTTTTTCCACACTGCAAAGTGGCAATGCAAACACCTTTGCAGGTTCTCTGTGGCAGGCGGGAGCTGTGCTGTGTGTTAGGGCTTTGAATTCCTACAGCTTGATTCCTTTAGTGCTGAGATGACATCCCCAACATAGAAATGAGAGCTAAATAGCTGATGGGTGCTGTGTAGAGAGAGCCTGAAGGGGCTGAGAGCAGTTACTGCTTGGTTTTCACTTTACTAGATAGTTGCCCAGAGTCTGCCCTGCTTTCACTCTGCCTTTTGCCACTACTCTCTAACACTTGTCTTTGGAGAGGTGAGAGGGTCTCTTTGGGTGCTGGAAGTGGAAGAACACAAGATGCTAGTTTATAATTTACCAGTAAGAGATGTTTGATTCTTAGTTAAGTCATATTCAAAATGTAAAGCATGCTTTTCTAATGCCACTCAAATATTTTTAAGTATTGTCTTAACTAAATGTACTTTTGCATCCCTTTTCTTCCTGTATTTCCACACTTGCTTTTTCCTTTTTCTCTATTCTCCAAAACAGAACTGACTGGACAAATGTTGCATAAAGGCTGATGTGAAATTCCAAGGAAAACTATTTCTCAGGACAGAATTTTAATGTCTGTTTCTGGCAGGTTGTCCCATACAGAATTATTGTGGTATATTGGCACCACAATTGATATGTTTAATAATTTTCATGATGTGTTTGGGTCTCTTTGATGCTTGATTATTACATTTAAAGAAAGATTATAAGGTAGAATACATTTGCTTTTGAACATATGAAAAATACAACCTTCCCTTTCCAGATGCATTCATTTTAACTCCATCTAGCATTCACTAAATCTGTGGTTATTTCTTTTTTCTTTTGAAATGCACTTATTGTTCTATTTCAAGAATGAATCATGTTCCATTGCTACCCCAAAATACAACATAACAAAAATGGTAAAAAATGATTGCCTGTAATCTATTATTACAGGCAATCCAACCTGCCCAAACAAAATTGCCATTTAATAAGGTGGTTTTTTGAAATGAGCACTGCGAATTCTCCATGCTAACTCAACTTGCCCACAAATTCTGTATTAAAAAAAAAAAGTTTCCTTTTAAGCAGCCATATTTTACTCTATATGACAGAAAATCCAATGGCAGATCTCTCCCTCTCTTTATCGGCCTTTGCAGTCTCTGTGGGCATTTAGATCACTCTGATGTGAGACCTGGATAAGATGCTGTTGATATTACATATTGTCAAAGGCCATATCCAAAGGGTAGCTACATTACAGGGGTATTTCAGGAGGAGGAAAATCCTGGCACTATTTAAATAGTGTTTTTCAGCAGAGGACTTTTTTTGTCAATGCAATTGTTTTCATTTTATGACAGAAAGAACTAAGGGGGAATGAAAATATGAGACACACTTTTGGTATTTTTGCAGTGCTGTGTAAAGTTCCTTCCATGGGAAATTCATATGGAGACAATTAAAAAGAGCCACCATGCTATTCATTGCTTAGTCCCAGTGCTCAAAAATTCTCTTATTATAGAAGCTGAGCAATTAGAGACATTAACAAGCAATTGCAGGATGTTTGGGTGACATTAAAAAAGGCAAGTGAATGATCAGCAAGGCTACTTATTTGAAGACTTAAATCTTTCTGATTATATTGACTTTTGCTTTGGGATGGTCAATCTTGAAATATTCCAAGGTAGTGGAAAGTCAAGGAGACCAAGAAGCTGTGCACCTCCACATCTTGAAACTTAAAGCACCCCTGAAAGTGAAGTTACTTAGCTGCAAAAATATCAGACCCTGAGTCTACTCCAAACGTATGCAGTTGTGATACATTATTTTCTATGATTTTTGAACCTAATTTTTTTACTCCCTCAGGGGAAACTAATACTGAATGCTGACACATGAGTGATGCATGCTTTTCTCTCCCCATAGCACACAAAAGAAGTGGGAAGGCCACAAACTCCTTTGAAAGAAACAACCTTGGAGCCGTGGACTCAGCCACAGGTAGGCTGGAACAACTTTGCTGATGTGTTTTCTGTACTGGAGGTTTCTGTGAGTCTGAATCTGGGGCTCTAAAGGAATGCTGCAGCAGGCAGCTCTGTGGTTCTTGGCATTGTATATCACAATGATTTGATTATCTTGCCTTCAGTTTGTGTTCCTTACGTGCTTAAAAATCTCTGTAGAACCTTAAACAAAACTGATTGCTTAAGGGTTTTGAACTCTGAGCATCTGGTGCAGAAATGGAAGTTTGTGGAAGTTTGTTTTTTTGAAAGGAAGGTTTGAAAGATGGACTCTACATCATGAGGATTTAACAAAAAATGAAGCAAAACTCTATAATGAAAAAAAAATTAAAAAAAGGGGATATCAGTATGTATTTCTCGTTAGTACGAAGTAGTTTTGGATGTTGTGGCCTTGCAGTTGTCTGTTTACTTGAGCAAATTGCTTATTGCAACTTTCTTATATGCAGGAGTACAGAGCCATTTTTGCTATTTATTCCTTGTGTATCAGTTTCCCATACTGAACGTTGAAATCCATGGCTCCAGAGGTGATGAGAGGGAAGGAAAAATCCAGTTCATAGTGTAGGTGAAACTGGATGTTGCTTCTCCAAAGACAAGGACTGGGGCTGTTGAAGAGAAGGTGCTGGAGTGGGGATGCAGTAGGGTGCTGGGAAGACCAACCTGGAGAACTGGGTTGCTCCTGCAAATTCCCAGGTGAAGTTTGCTGCTTTTTATGGATGTGAGGGCATTTTTCCTTTATTTCATCTGCAATTCACAGAGCACAGTGCCTCCTCCTGCCAGAACCCCCTGCCTTTGCTTTGCAGGCTTCACCTGTTGCTGAAGGCAGCAGTGAATCTGTAGCTGTAGTGCCCAAGGCAAAGATGGAGAGAGCCAGGCAGAGGCAGCAACCCCTGATCTGTAATTACAGCGTGGCTCTAGCCTAAGTAGGCTCTGCCTTCTATTTTCAGGCTGTAAGCACTCAGTCCAAACAAATATTTTCCTGTTTTGTCTCTAGCTTTTACAAATGACACATTAAATCCTAGAACTTAAGCTTGTTCTGGAGGCATGTTTACTCCAAAGGCGTGTGGCAAACACAGCGTAGGAATTTAGAAGGAGAAATGGAAAACTCCCCCCCAAATCTCTGTTAGAGCTATCCTTCTTCATGCTTGAGTGCAGATATTTTATTAGTAGCAATGCTAACAGTGCAGCCTTTCCCAGTACAATCCATACAGCTGATTAAAATACAGCAGCTCTTCAATGCTGAATTCTTCACTGTGGTCACAGGTAGGTGGTATATGTGTTTGTGCACCTCTATGTATAAATAAAGATGATAATCTGTACATGGGCAAGCCTCCTGTTGTGGGGAAATCCCCCAACTGTTACTCTGACACAAGATCTTCCCCTCTTCCTAAAGANTCTGTGGGCATTTAGATCACTCTGATGTGAGACCTGGATAAGATGCTGTTGATATTACATATTGTCAAAGGCCATATCCAAAGGGTAGCTACATTACAGGGGTATTTCAGGAGGAGGAAAATCCTGGCACTATTTAAATAGTGTTTTTCAGCAGAGGACTTTTTTTGTCAATGCAATTGTTTTCATTTTATGACAGAAAGAACTAAGGGGGAATGAAAATATGAGACACACTTTTGGTATTTTTGCAGTGCTGTGTAAAGTTCCTTCCATGGGAAATTCATATGGAGACAATTAAAAAGAGCCACCATGCTATTCATTGCTTAGTCCCAGTGCTCAAAAATTCTCTTATTATAGAAGCTGAGCAATTAGAGACATTAACAAGCAATTGCAGGATGTTTGGGTGACATTAAAAAAGGCAAGTGAATGATCAGCAAGGCTACTTATTTGAAGACTTAAATCTTTTTGATTATATTGACTTTTGCTTTGGGATGGTCAATCTTGAAATATTCCAAGGTAGTGGAAAGTCAAGGAGACCAAGAAGCTGTGCACCTCCACATCTTGAAACTTAAAGCACCCCTGAAAGTGAAGTTACTTAGCTGCAAAAATATCAGACCCTGAGTCTACTCCAAACGTATGCAGTTGTGATACATTATTTTCTATGATTTTTGAACCTAATTTTTTTACTCCCTCAGGGGAAACTAATACTGAATGCTGACACATGAGTGATGCATGCTTTTCTCTCCCCATAGCACACAAAAGAAGTGGGAAGGCCACAAACTCCTTTGAAAGAAACAACCTTGGAGCCGTGGACTCAGCCACAGGTAGGCTGGAACAACTTTGCTGATGTGTTTTCTGTACTGGAGGTTTCTGTGAGTCTGAATCTGGGGCTCTAAAGGAATGCTGCAGCAGGCAGCTCTGTGGTTCTTGGCATTGTATATCACAATGATTTGATTATCTTGCCTTCAGTTTGTGTTCCTTACGTGCTTAAAAATCTCTGTAGAACCTTAAACAAAACTGATTGCTTAAGGGTTTTGAACTCTGAGCATCTGGTGCAGAAATGGAAGTTTGTGGAAGTTTGTTTTTTTGAAAGGAAGGTTTGAAAGATGGACTCTACATCATGAGGATTTAACAAAAAATGAAGCAAAACTCTATAATGAAAAAAAAATTAAAAAAAGGGGATATCAGTATGTATTTCTCGTTAGTACGAAGTAGTTTTGGATGTTGTGGCCTTGCAGTTGTCTGTTTACTTGAGCAAATTGCTTATTGCAACTTTCTTATATGCAGGAGTACAGAGCCATTTTTGCTATTTATTCCTTGTGTATCAGTTTCCCATACTGAACGTTGAAATCCATGGCTCCAGAGGTGATGAGAGGGAAGGAAAAATCCAGTTCATAGTGTAGGTGAAACTGGATGTTGCTTCTCCAAAGACAAGGACTGGGGCTGTTGAAGAGAAGGTGCTGGAGTGGGGATGCAGTAGGGTGCTGGGAAGACCAACCTGGAGAACTGGGTTGCTCCTGCAAATTCCCAGGTGAAGTTTGCTGCTTTTTATGGATGTGAGGGCATTTTTCCTTTATTTCATCTGCAATTCACAGAGCACAGTGCCTCCTCCTGCCAGAACCCCCTGCCTTTGCTTTGCAGGCTTCACCTGTTGCTGAAGGCAGCAGTGAATCTGTAGCTGTAGTGCCCAAGGCAANCTACACTCACCCTTAACGTATATTCTTCACTGTGGTCATAGGTAGGTGGTATATGTGTTTGTGCACCTCTATGTATAAATAAAGATGATAATCTGTACATGGGCAAGCCTCCTGTTGTGGGGAAATCCCCCAACTGTTACTCTGACACAAGATCTTCCACCCTTCCTAAAGAAAAGGCTCCCAGATGCAGCGTGTGCTGTTTCCAGCTCCTGCATGGCCAAACCTCCCAGCACCTCTACCCAGGCAGCTGCTAATCAGCACAGTTGAGGGTGCATTGATCTGTGTCTGCAGTCAATAATGGTTATGTGCAGGACCACAGGAGCTTGCTGTGGTCCACGGGTACTAACAGACATAACTCTTCACGTGCAGGAACTAAACTGCTGAGCCAAAGTGTTTTGTTGCAGCTGTTGGAGTCTCCTGCTCTGGAGACTTTCAAGACCCATCTGGATGCATTTGTGTGTGATCTGCTCCAGTTGTGCCCTGCTCTGGCACTGGGGACTCGATCTTTGGAGGTCCCTTTTTCTGTGTTTTTGTTGCTGCTAAACAGCTGAAGGATCATTCAGGGAGGCTACCAGGCTCTTCCCCTTCCCTTCCCTGCAGCCCAGTCCAGAGCAGGCAGGTAGAGAGCTTCCAGTTAGCTCTGGGCTTTGGTTTGTTGGCAGACAAGAGTGAATTTTGGCTTCTGAGTTGTGAGCAGAGTGGTGGAGGCAGCTTGATGCTGTGATTGTCGTTGAGGGCAGCCCCTCTGCATGAACATGGGTGTCAGGGGTGAGCTTTAGCAAGAGGTGGTTTGTGTGACTGCTGCAGGCAGAATTGTCAAGGAAATACTCATAGAATCACAGAATGTCAGGGGTTGGAAGGGACCTAGAAGATGATCTAGTCCAACCCCCCTGCCAGAGCAGGGTCACCTAGACCAAGTCACCCAGGAACTCATTCAGACAGGTCTTGGATGTCTCCAGAGAGACTCTGTTGGGCTGTCCCAGTGCTGATGAGGGTTGGTGTTCTTCTTGCACATGCAGACCACCACCCTGTTACCTGTTCTGAAAGCTGCATTTATTGTTACTTATTTATTATTTATATTAGATATTAATTAACTTAGTAATCATGTATAATTTAGTAACTACACAGAATAAAACGTGAAATGGTTTTGCTGTTTCTATTCATTTTGGGGGGGAAAAAACTAAAATCTCTCCTTAAAAAAAAAATATAGTACAAAGAAGCTAACACCAATATGCTTTTTTATCTCATGGAGAGAAGAAATGTAATCAACAAAATCAAAAACTGCTGGAACCATTATCGTAGCGGAAAATTAAATTAGTTGTTAATTCTTTCATGGATGTAATTCTGGCCCCTGCAAATCCCTCCTTAGATATTTTGTATAAAGTGAGTAAAAATTCATGGCATGGATAAAAGCTTTGTCTATTTTATGAGCAACAGGCAAATGATCCAAATGGTGCTCATAAAGCAAATGGTTCCCAACTCTAAAAGGAGGAGGAATATATTTAAAATCTGCTAGAATGAACCATGATTAAACCCAACTCCTATTTACAAGAAGGAGTTATTTACATGAAAGTTTTTTGAGTCATCCCTCGTCCATCCCCCCCCCCCCCCCCCGCCAAGGGAGAGACTCACTCCTTCTGCCTGCTTAATAATAACAATAAAAAATCATTACATTTTCTTGGGCTACTTACTGCCCGTTCAATGTTGAGAGCTGCTGTGGGAGGTGTTTTATCAACATGGAGTGAAGGAAATAGCCGTGAGCAGAGCTGCAGTGTGCAGGGCCAGGCAGGCAATGGAGCAGAAAGCACCACATCTGGCCCCTCACACCACGAGGTGAGAAGCTGGTACCTATTAGCGCTCGGGCAATTTCACACAGAGGTTAGAGGCTGGAGGGAACCAGAAACGATGCTTTTTGTGCAGAGGGAGGGAGGATTTTCTGTTGCCTGCACTGTCCTGGCTCTCATCTGCCTTGTTTGTTCAGGGGTTCATCCTAAAAGCAGCCAGGTAGCTGAGACATTTGAAACTGAACTGTTTAATTAGACAAAAGCTGTTGAACTATTGTGCATTATCAGGCTCATTTCTTGCTCTGTGATGGGGTTGTTTTCTTGGTTTTATGAGCTTGTTTTTTGGGTCTTTTTGGCTGTGTTTTAACAACTTCCTAGAGCAATATGACATGGACAACATGGGAATTCTTTTTCGTGGCCATACCTTTTAACTTGCAGTTTTTTGGTATCTTTTTTTTCCGTGAGCTCAGTGAATGGAACTGATGTTACTGCCTGGAAAATAAAGTATGAGAAACTCGTTCTGATAAATTCAGGACAAGACCTTTGCAGATAAGGAACATGTGTGGTAGCAGTTGCCCAAATAAACTTGTCATTGGTTTACAAGCTTTATTTAAATGCTAAATACCATGTATTCCTGTGGTTATGTTTTTTGCTGCTTTGCCTGATTAAACACTTAGCTGATAAACCCTGTCAAGGCTGTTCAGAGCTTCTGCAGTTAAGATTACATATTTATAGCCTCTATTTTTATGGTCAGTTACAATCAGGACAATTTAAAATCCAAGTAATCTGCGATTGTTTACATTTTTGAAGTTGCTGACACTGTCTTAGAATCTGAATTTTGTATGGTAATGGCATAAAATACTATTGATCATGATGATTCTGATTCAGAAACAAATTGCTTTATTCTTTTAATTTGCTAGAGAGAATGAGGACTTGGCAAAATAAGGAAAAATAACAGTGATTAAGGTTATACACCTTAAAACTGCAGCAGTGTCAAAAAGTGAGGTTTGGCAGCATGGCAGATAGACACAGAATAATAGATAGTGATAGAAGAATCACAAAAAAAAAAGTTTTAATCAGAAATGCACTGTGGCTGAAAAGTGGGACTTTTGTTCTAACTGAAATACTCATAGAAGGGATTCTTTGATACAGGATAAAATGTGAGAAGGTGATATTATTAGTGCTGTAGCTTTATTTGTTTAGTAATGGTAAGATTGCCAAGAGCTCTCTCTCACTTCAGATAATGGCTAAAAAGCCAGATTACAGTTGCATTAATTTTCCTCACCCAAACGTAGCACAACTACCTTAATGAACGCAATTTATCTCCTTTGCTCATCCTCTTCCTCCTCCACAGCCTGCTGTGTCTCTGGAGCACAGACAGTGATGACCCTCAAGGCTTATGGCTCTCCTCAAAGTTCTCTGTGAGGGTTAAATATCCAAGGATGCAGATTTTTCAGGCTCAGGTCAATTCATCTTTGTTTTACAAAGAGGCAGCACCTCACCAGCATGGCTTTGTTACCACCCAGTGTTGCACTGGTGCATTGCCACAGCAGTGAGCATCACAAGCAGCAGCAAGACAGACCAAGTGCAACCATGTACCTCTCAAAAGAGGAAAGGAAATTGTTTAGTCTTTTACATCTATAATTTTATTCCTCTTTGTGTGCAGAGTGAAGTTCTTTGTTTTTTTGTTGGATTCTGTTTTTTATGTTTTTTTTTCTTAAGCAGAATTAGTTTTTGTGGCAAGGCAAAAAACACTCAGACTGAAATCTAATTACAAATGATAGAGTGTAGTATTTTTCTGCTCAATTTTAAAGAATCACTTTATAATCTTGGAACAGTGGATAACAACATCACTAATCCAATATTTCAACAGTAAATACGTTTGATGATGGGAATTGCTACACTAATCTTATATCCCTCCACAGTATAGTTAAGAAATCCACAGGGGGTTTTACTAATCAGTTTTTGTAAAGTAAATCAAGTCATGTAATTCTTGTTCCCTCTCAATGCCCAGCAACTGCAGGCAGAACCATGTGCAGTACTTTTTGTTCTTTTCAGCAGTTTTGTACCCTAATCTGCAGCTCTGCTTTCCCCCTCAATAGGCAAGGAGGAGAAAAAAGTCTCCAAGCTCCTTCCAGCAGAGATGTCTCCTTAGGTGAGCTGCCAGTTCATCTTCTTCCCCTCCCCTGCCTGCCGAGGCAAGTCCACCTCCTGCACACAAGTGTAGAGCAGCCAAGAATAAATCCCATCTCACCATGTTTCTAATACATAGAATTTAAGCTACCTAGTTTAGACTCCAGATTTACTGGCTGGTGAGAAACATTGCACTGTGGCTTGTGGCTTTATCTTGGTTTTAAAAAAACTGTCAAAAAAAATTATATATATACATATTTTAAATTATGAACAGAGTGCTTTACATTAGAAAGAAATATTGACAACCATGGTTAAATATTTGAAGAGAAGTAACTAATGAGAATTCTGTGCATATTTTGTTCCCACAGTTCATGGGAACTGAATTATTTTTCATGAAGTCCTGGTGTGCTCTGTTGATTTAGTTCACAGCTCCAGCCTTTAGGATTGAACATCAGTGAAAGTCAGAAAGTGACTGACTTTGGTGTCTTCAGCTTAAACACAAACCAGTCATCAAAATAGACTTAACACAGTTTTATTATACTCTGGTTATATTTAGTATTTAGAATCTGTTTGCTCAAAATACTCCCATTTTATTAGATGCCTTAATAAATTTGTTTGCCTCAAGTATATTTCTTATTTAATGAAACTTCAATTGTAATCCTGAGTTCTAACAGAAAAGACTTAGAAAATTTAAAAAATAAATTAAAAAAACTCCAGATCAGAGTAGAAGGTGTGGGGATTCTTAATGCAATTACAATTTCCTGCATTAATACCTGAGCTGGTTTTGAACACTCCAGTCTTAAACCCTGATTTATTTTTTCTCTTAAAATGGAGGTTTCACAAGCGAGAAACTGGTTTTATTTATTTATTTAT
>VYZU01075822.1:34922-57874 GCA_013401355.1 Ceyx cyanopectus | reverse complement strand
AATCTGACAGATGATCCTCCACATTTTATCAAATACGGATCAAAATAAACTTATTTTTAATTAATTTGACTCCCAATTAATTTGACATATATTTCAGATTGTGGAAATATTATCTCAAAATCACCCTATTGCTTTTATAAAGAAGCCAACATCAGGAAGAGCTGCAGATGGAGTCAATCAGCAGATTTTCCCCACTTTGGATTTAGCTTCACATGTTGAACTGTTACTCTGAAGAAAGGGCTGCTTATATTCCCCTTACAGCAAGAAGCCTGCATATTCCAGAACAACTTCCAAGGAATTGTAATAATATTTGTGCATTAAACAATCAGTGTGGCATTTGACAAACCAAATGGCAAAACAACGTCATCAACTCGCAGTAAACTCCAGCCACTACACACCAACTCCTGACAGATGCTGACTCCATTCTCCCTCTGGCAAGCAGCAGAGGCAGGACTACACACGACAAGACTTTAAAACAAATCTCCCCCACAACTCACTAGCTGCAAGAAAACAAGGAGAAGAACCCAAGAATGGGTAACTTGTGAGGCTGGTACAATACAGACACCTCAGCATAGCTAAGATCAGGTTTTTAATCATCTATCTCTATTGTTACACATGCTACTTGCAAAAACTGACAAACAAATTGAGAATGCACGTCAAATCCTTCCAAGATTTTAAGTCTTGTTTTGTTCTCAGTAAGATCAGTATTAATGCAATATCAAAATCATCATGGCCTAAAGGCTTCCCTGAATGCTTAGGTTCTAGTAATACCTACACCAGATTTTGTGCAGCCACAACAAAGTTATCATACAAAACATTTACTATTTGAAGCTTTCTGATTGCACAAGCAATGCAATAGTACAGGAACAGCAATTTACTGTCTCTTCCATCAGTAATGCCTACTTCTGTTTCCAGACAGAGTTGACAACTCACTAGAATACAACCCATTACAACAAAATTATTGCAACCCTATTAGAAGGACCTTTTTTTGGGGGGTATCCCATTTTAATGATACAGGAACAGTTAAGATGGGATGAATTTGCTTCTAGACAAGCACTTCTGATCTCAGTCAAGTAAAATGCTAAAGCCCCTTAAGGTGCAAATGTCTTCCTAAAAACCTCTCAACATTCAGTTCTCATTCTGATGTGGCACAAGTTTATTAGAAATTGTGAAATTTTGGCTTTTCACATTCAGGACAGATGAGATCTTGGTGATTCAGATAAAAATCTTTTGCACGGGCAACATTTCAAGAGAAATGGAGCTTGCTAAGCTTCTACTGTGTGTATGTGTATACACAGAATGTTCCTACTCTGCTTTAGCATTTCTACTGTCACTATTGAAAATGGTATTATAGCTTAGGGTTATGTTCAGATTTCTATTATAACCCCCTGTTTTCACATGCTCTTAACTTTCTGAAAAATTCTTTTCAGCTGAAATTTTCCATGCTTGGTCTCAGCTCAAGGATTAATTTCTTTAGACAGTTGGGCAAAATCTGTTAACCTATTTTTCAGTTATACAAGGACAGGAAAAATACTCTTTACATATTCACCATTTCTAGTATTTTAGTATAGATCTATAAATACACAGAACTAGAAAAAACTCAACTTGACATGCAAACATTTTTCCAAGTGACAACTCCTCACCCAAGACTAACACCCATGCTAAAACATAAAACAAATATTCCATTAAAAAAAAAGAAAAAAGGACTTTTTTTTTTTTATAAGTAACAAACCAAGTCCACTAAAAATAATACCACTCACACATTATGGAATGCAACAGTTGTAGAAGTTTTAAATTTGCAGGTGCTGGAGACTCTACACTGTTCCATCAACTTACATACCTTGAAATTGCCACTCTCAGCGTATCAAATGAAGAGTCATNTTTTACAAATCAGTATCTGTACCCATCCCCAGCCAGCAGCCACAGAGAGGATCTGTTTCAATTTTCTGGAATGAAGAGAGGTTTCTATTTTAAAATGCTGCCTAGAAGTCTTTTCTGAGAGCCTGGAGGAGGAAACAAAGGCAGGAAGAAANTTAATTTTTCAGCTTTTCTTTGCTCTTACACAAATCCCAAAGTTACAAATTTAAACACTCCAGAATATGACAACATCAATTACATTTGCCACAGAAAGCTGAAGTGATGTGCACTGACCAGCAGGGGCCTGGCTACTCACTCCTTGATCAGGCAAGAAGGTCAACTAAGAAAGGAGTAAAGCAAGCTCCATGAGCTTATGCTACGGACAATATGCCTAAAAATACACCTCTTTTTATGCAGTTCATGTGCCAGTCAAACCCCAAATCCTTAATTTCTGCTACCAGAGCACAGAAATGAAAGGACAGTGTCAACATACATTTAGTTTTCCTGAATCTACTAGCACTGTGCACATTTGGAATTGTTATATTGATTTAGGAAAGTGCTTAGACAGTGCTCACTGCTGTCTTTCTTGAAGACAACATCTGAAATAATTTGGACTTTAAGGATCTACTTCAATCCCACCACTGTAAATGACAGTTCAGCATCTATCTAAATGCTATCTGATCAGGAATGAAGACTGAAGGCTTTGCTCAGAACCCATACTGATACATATTTTTAAACCTGTGTTATTTGTCACTGCTGTACTTCCAATCTGATTAAATTTGTTATCATTTAAAACTGGGATAACCATGGTAAATCTGCCTCAATTTCTTTCATTATTTAACCTATTGTTAATCTAATGACACTGAGTAGGAGCTTTTTGTCTGTTTATTTGCTTTTGACAAGAGAGCTTTTCCACAGAGAATACATGTGGTCTTGCACTGTATTTCTGTATAGCTGTTTGGTGTAGTGACTTACTAATTTGAAGTGCATTTTGAAGTCCAATCAAATCCTGAAAAGAACACTGATTGAGAAGCCTGCATAGATTTCACTGTTCTTTATGAGTCATAACACTGATTTTGGAAGCTTAGCTCTATAAGCTGGTGGTGTGCAACATCCTTCCCATACTCCTAATTATGTGTATTAGCATTTAAAACAATCCCAAATTCAAGTATTCAAAAATGCTCTTTTCAGAGCATCCACCAGGTTTACTGCAAGATAGGCACTTGAAGAAGGCTTTGGTTTTTATACTGGGTACTTCTGAAGTATCAGCTTGTGCAATTCAGAGTGGCATGTGAAGACTTAACCACAGAATTTCCACTACATTTACTGACCATTGCNAAAATCATAGTGGCACAGAACTAAAAATCTCTTATTAAATGAATTTTTAAAATGTTTTTCAGATACTGTGGCATTAGCTCATACTACAGCAAGTTTTCTGACCCTGAATACTTCCCCTTCAAGGCCATACTCTACCACAAATCTAAAAAAACATTGTATTTAACTCCTGTGCCAATGCATATGAGCTAAAATGCATTCCAATTTCCAGACAAAACAATATAGAGGCTGCTAATGATTACTACTATTGCTACCACTATACTTCTCCAGCCAGAAAGTGACAAAGGGCATGAAAAAGTGATGTCTTTTACCACTCACCATTGGGAGAAAAACAAACAAACAAACAAACAACCCACTATCTCCTTCCACACAGAATGAAAATACACAAGATTAGAGTTACACTTTCAGTCACATATAATATAACAGCTTTTGCACAGTCCAAATCACACAATAAGTATCTTCTGNTCAATTTCTTTCATTATTTAACCTATTGTTAATCTAATGACACTGAGTAGGAGCTTTTTGTCTGTTTATTTGCTTTTGACAAGAGAGCTTTTCCACAGAGAATACATGTGGTCTTGCACTGTATTTCTGTATAGCTGTTTGGTGTAGTGACTTACTAATTTGAAGTGCATTTTGAAGTCCAATCAAATCCTGAAAAGAACACTGATTGAGAAGCCTGCATAGATTTCACTGTTCTTTATGAGTCATAACACTGATTTTGGAAGCTTAGCTCTATAAGCTGGTGGTGTGCAACATCCTTCCCATACTCCTAATTATGTGTATTAGCATTTAAAACAATCCCAAATTCAAGTATTCAAAAATGCTCTTTTCAGAGCATCCACCAGGTTTACTGCAAGATAGGCACTTGAAGAAGGCTTTGGTTTTTATACTGGGTACTTCTGAAGTATCAGCTTGTGCAATTCAGAGTGGCATGTGAAGACTTAACCACAGAATTTCCACTACATTTACTGACCATTGCACAGATATTGCCCAGACAAAACAAAACCAAAACAAAACCAAAACAAATCTACCTACGTTTTTTACATTACTACGAAACAATCTCAATCTATTTTTGAATTTTAAAAGATTTATTACTTAGGAGCTAGTTCTCACAGATTTCCAGGGCCAAGCTCCCACTAAATGTAATGGGATTTTGCTTGAATGAAGTCCAAGTGTTGACATAGGTCTCAGCTCTCTATTAATATTAATGTACCTGAAAGATACATTGTGTATGTATTTACCTTGGACTGAAAGAAACTNTTTTACCACTCACCATTGGGAGAAAAACAAACAAACAAACAAACAACCCACTATCTCCTTCCACACAGAATGAAAATACACAAGATTAGAGTTACACTTTCAGTCACATATAATATAACAGCTTTTGCACAGTCCAAATCACACAATAAGTATCTTCTGACTTCATAAAGGATTCAGTAACACTTCAGTGGTCTTTGAATCAGGTCCATACAAAGGTATAATGAATTATATTACTATTAAAACAGTCAATGTAACGAACAGAGGTAACTCAGAGAATGCTACCACAATTTCAGAGTGCAGAGCTTACACATTCTGTCAGTTTCAGCACTTTTGGGTCTTAACTGCCTCCATGCTGTTGGGCATTAAGTCTGAGTTTCCTAACAGAGTTTGGAAAGCTAATTTAAGATAAATGAACAACATCTCAGAACGGAAAAAGGAATGTGGGGGTTGGAGGTGTTAGATTTTGCAACTAAAACTGGGGAGAAAACTTCAACTGAGTAACCACAAATTATGCAGAGCTTTTTTTTTTTTTTGTAAATTTGGTGGGTTTTAATTGGTTCTTTTTCAAAAAGAAACTAATGCTGCCAGTGTGTGTATGGTGCAGGGTAAGAGCCTGAAGTCAGCTCTGGGAATACACCCTTCCCTGAAGTCCTTAGAAAGGCTCAGGTTTGGTGAGAATCGTCTGTAATGTTTGCAGTGTCTCGTTTTAAGTACGAGTTGTTTTAGAGCAGTCACTTTAGCAGAACTGCCTCAGAAGTGCTTGTTTTATTCTTAGCATCTTGTTAGTGTGACACCTTACAGACACCCAAAGTCAAGACACAGCTCTGGGAACGTCACCTTCATCTCAGAGGAGGCTAATGCAACAGCAAGGGGGTGACTTTATCCTAAACTTGGCTACTGTCAAGAGCTTTGTGCACAGACAAGCCTAAATGTGTCTCCCCTGATTCTCCAGGATTCAGATCCCTCAGAAACTCAGACAAATCACCACCACTTGGAGGGTCCAGCACCAGCAGGAACACAAAGGTGACTCTCAACAGCTACAGTCGAAAGGAACCACTAAGGAAGCTGCCTTGCAACCATGCAGACTGAACTACTGACCACTCCGGTGCAACCAGCATTAAATAAAAGGTTCTTTGGCTGTAGCATCAGCTCAATCCTTCCTTCCCCCCCCCCGATCCTAGCTACTGCAGGGCTGGCACCGGGCCAGCATAAGCCACATGGTACCTTAGTGCCATCTACAGGCTATGCAGACAGCCTAATTCAGTGGCAAAAGGCAAGCACCAATAAAATAAATTAGACAGCACCACTTTTAAATCTTTATTAGCAAGGAATTATTAGACCTAAGAAAAACTAATGCAGGATTTGCTTGAAATATGAGTTTCTCAGCCTCCTAATCCCTCTTCATATGGCATTTTTCACAGTTAAAATGAGCTATGACAGATCACTTATGCATTACTAAGATGAGAAAATATTTACAATGGGCTGACTTCTTTTTTTTTTCTGCATAATTCAGGTGTATTCAGAGAATGCATTGCTTTCAAAGTATGCTTTGGCCATTTTAAAATATGCAACAAACTGTCCATGAGATACCAACTTTCACCTATTAGAACAAAATCATTCTGAACTCAAGAGAGAGGAAGACTTCCATATGGCTTACATACCTCCTACCAACAAACCACATGACTCACAGATGAAGTAGATCAGAAATTCGTCCATCTTTTTTAAGGAAGAAAAGAACCCCTTTAGTAATGCTAACTTTAGCCAGGTTATAAATCATCTGGAGCTATAAAAGAAACTCAAGCAAACTCACTTCAGAATTGGAAACTGAATATCCTGAAACAGACAAATTTTAAGACTGAAATTTAGCATGTAAGGAAATCGTTTTTCTTCTTCAATAACTTACATTTGGACAGTCAGATACTGGGGAGAAAAAAAAAAAAGGTCTTTTTTCAGTTTGTTTATGCCCATGTACAAGCACACACATGGATGCATAAAAGTCCTCTAACAATAAGAAGTTTTCTTCAAAATCCAAAGTATCAGAGGCATTTTGCAAATGCATGGTTAAGCCCCAGGTAAATTATGAAGGGGTCAAGGTTTTTTTGTTTGTTTGGTTTGGTTTTGGTGTTTTTTTGTTCCCCCCGTAATGTGACAAAACTAAATCAGACTAAAATGAAACAAAACCCCACAACATAGTGGCACTTTTAATACTGGTTGATCGGGCACTTGTATGCAGTACTTATAGACCAGTAAAAGTGCTCGTTTACCTGTCTGGTGTGTAAGGGGCCCTTTGTCTTGAAGCCTCCTTGGGAACTGCACTCTGAGGCACTGAAGTGATCTGAACTAGTGGAAGAGCGTTTCGAAAGGGTGTCACAACCACCAACAAAGGTGTTGTCCAATGGGAGTTCCTGAATCACATGGTGCTTTTTCACAGAAACTGGAGTGTCAGGTTTGAGATGAAAAGCAGCCTGTGGAGAGGCAGATTTGTAATGCTTGGCAAGATCAGGACTGTTAGGTTTAAAGGTTGTTGGTGGTGCTGTGCCCCAGTCAAATCTTCCTATACTTTGCTCCTCCAGCTCTGCTGGAAGGCTGATTGTCCCGTTGATAGGTTCATGAACCGCATCATCAGGTTTGGACTCCTCAATGGTCACAAAGTTCAAAAGTGAGCTCTTGGGAGATTTCCTTTTCTTCCTTTTCTTTTTCTTGCTCTGCTTGTTCTCCTGATTGGGAGACATCCACTCGGCACCCTGCTTGCTCCTCTGGGCAGCTTTGAACCTGGACGCGTGCCGACAGCGAACGAGAACGGTGACAAATATCACCACTATGACCACCATGGCCCCTGCCACAATCGCGATCATGATTGTGAGATAGTCCTCATTTTGGTAGGGTTGGCTGCTGTCCCCTATGTTCCGGTCCAAGGGGGTTTCCATAGTCCTGCGTATCAAGTCATAAATGTAAGAGGCGTTTCCAGTGGTATCATTTACATACAGAAAGACAAGCACGAGGGTATGCAAGGATTTGGGATAACCCAGGTCGCTGATGTTGACCACTAAGCGATGCAGCCCCACGTCATTCGGAGTTGGTTTCTCTTCCAGAGTGATGTTACCTGTCACCGGATCAATCCGAAACAAGCCCTTGTTGTTTCCGCTGACAATGGTGTACTTGAGCTCTGCATTCATGCCAGTGTCTATATCCACAGCAAAGACTTCGGCTACCACCGAGCCCGGAATGGCTGAGAGTGGCACCAGCTTGAAAGAAGTATTAGAAGGTGGGTAGATGACCACAGGGCTGTTATCATTGACATCCATGACGTTGATGGTGACTTTGGCCGTAGAAGAGCGGGGATGCTGCCCTCCGTCCACCGCCTTAACGTCGAAGGTGTAGGAGCTCTGCTGTTCTCGGTCAAAAGAAACATTGGACTTTATAACTCCAGAGTATGGATCCAGCACAAAGTTCTCGTTGTCATTCAGGATGGAAAGAGTCACTGCTTTGTTCTCCCCAGCATCCGCATCAGTCACCGTGATCACCCCCACCGTGCTATACTTTGGTAAGTTCTCTGATACGAAAAACTGGAAGTGATTATGAGTAAATTTGGGACTGTTGTCATTTTCGTCCAAGACAGTAACAATTACAGCTGCTTGACTCTGCAAAGGAGGGGTGCCGTTGTCTCGGGCTGTAACAGTGAAAATGAAACGTTCCTGCTCTTCTCTGTCAAAAACTCTGGAGGCTGTCAAAACTCCCGTCTTTCGATCCAGATCGAAAAAGGAAGCATTAGGGCCAAGCTGATAAACAATGTCTGCATTTTTCCCACTGTCTTCATCTGTGGCACTAATAGTTGTTAAGTATAGACCACGACGGTTGTTTTCAGAAACTGACAGCTCAATTACAGGCTGGCTGAAAATCGGAGGGTTGTCATTTTCATCCTCCAGTTTAACTCTTACCAGGGCAGTCTGGTTCAAACTGGGCTTGCCAGAATCAGAAGCAACAATTTTAAAGCTGAATTCTTTGGTGCCCTCATAGTCCAACAAAGAAGAGGTCTCTAACAAATACTGGTTGTCGTAAACTGCCTTCAAGTGGAAGGGGACCTCTCTCTCAATGAAACAGATCACTTTGCCATTCACATCAGTGTCCTTATCTGAAACCGTAATTAGGGCAATCTTTGTATTGACAGGATCCTTCTCAGATAAGTACACTGTGCCATTGATGGGACTTATTATGTACCTGAGGTCTATGTTGGGTGGGTTATCATTTACATCAGTGACATTGATGGTAACAGTTGCCCGGGCGGGTGTAGAGCTACCATCACTAGCCAGCACTGTCACTTTGTGAATGGCAGTCTCTTCTCGATCTAAGGGCCTCTGAACTGTGATCAGCCCTGTGGTGTTGTTTAAAGCAAAAAATCTTCTGGTTGCAGGGGCAACTTGGGCACCAAAAATGTATCTGATTTCTGCATTGCCTCCTATATCTGCATCTGTAGCGTGAAGCTGAATTACAGAAGTGCCTATAGGGGCATTCTCTGGTATATGAACCTCTACTTGACTCTCTTTAAACACTGGCCTGTTATCATTGACATCACTTACTGTGACTTGCAGGATGGCCGTGCTGGATTTCTGGGGGGTACCTCCATCCTCCACCTTGATTTTCATCACATAGGTGTCCTTTTGCTCTCTGTCCAAGTTCTGCTGCACGATCAGTTGAGGCCATTTCTCTCCTTCTGGAGTTTCTACAATATCCAGTCCAAAGACACTCTGCCCATTTAACAGCTCGTAGTGCTGCACACTGTTGAAACCTGTGTCAGGATCTGTTGCTGATGGGATTGGAAAGCGACTGTTGATCAGAGTGTTTTCTGGGATGGAAATATTGATGACAGGGGATGGAAACATAGGTGCATTGTCATTAGTATCCTTTACAATGATTTTTATTTTGATCAGCCTAAAAAAGTCATTGGGGAGAATCACCACTTCGAGTTCAAAGAAACACTCGTTTTCTTCTGCATAGGAAGCTCCAGCACAGAGTTTTTCTCTGTCTATTCTGTTAGATGTTGTAAAGATTTCCCCCGTGTTACTGGACACTTTCACCAGGGGGGCATCCCCTGCTTTAGACACTAGTCTGTAGACAAGGCTGGTACTGGTCCCTGTGGCAGCATTGATGTGAGAAATGTTCAGGTCCTTTGGTATGTTCCCTATGGGTACGTTTTCAGGCAGCTCCTCTCTAATAGTGTAAATAAGTTCTTGAGCTATAGCAGAATCCAGCCTTAAACAGGCAATCAAAGCAGCCAACAGGTAAAAATTCCTCAGGTCCATTATAGTGTTTTTTTTCTCCTTTCCCAGATTTTAGGACTTAGAGGTTTCCAGATAGGAATGATTCACGATTTGCAAGAGGAGGCATGCATGGACTGCAGGATGCATTACATCTCATTTCTTATTTGGAGACAGCTCTGTCAACACAACCACACAGAACAGTATTATTGGGGTTTTTTAGGCATGAGAAATCCACAAACTACTACTTGTTTTTGCAATGCACACTTAACAGCACTACGTTTTCCTACCGTTCCTTTTTGCAAGCAATCCCTCTGGACAAATGCACCAATATCCTGTCAGCTGCATTTGCACAGAGCAAGGATGGAAATAACTACTTGCAGGATTAAGGGTAGCTACTGCTTTGAACACGTACTCTCTGAGTAATTTCTTGGTACACCGTGTAATCCCTAACATTCATTCCCACTCTACCCTCCACCAGCCAGTCATTTGGTGCAAGTAAAAATCTTCCCACACTACTTCTGGATTGTAACTGCTACCTCAGCTGCCAAATGTAATATGTTGTTTGCTTCCATAGTCATTTTTTAGTTCTTGCAGACCAGATTTTTCTCTGCTTCTGGTGCCTTGCATCCCCTCTATAGCTACGGTACTGGGAAAGAAGCACCCGGACGTGCTGCTACTGCAGCAGTCGACACTGGCTACTTCACATCCCTGTTAACTGGGCAGACAATAACAGGACTTACAGTTTCTTACACTCTCACTTCGATGCTTCCTCCCCAGATGTTGGACACTTCTGCTGTTTAATAACCTTAAACTTTATTTGTTTGCTTTTAAACACAGCCTAAATCAGGAGGCTGGGAATTCCAAAAGCAACTCAGGAGCAGCCAGCATGTTTGGGGGGGTGGTAAGGTATATTTTCTGACGAAGAGGAAGAAAGGTACAAGCCTTTCCCATTGACACATTGGCCTCCCTTCAGAATGTTATTAACAGCTGCCACACACAAATACTGCAGACTAATGATGCAAGTAAAAAAACAACAACAACAAAAACCCAAACAAAACCAAGCAAAAACCAAGCAAGCAAACGACAGACAAGACTTCTGTTTGCATGCTCTGCTAACCGCGAATTAAGCGGGGCTAGGGCTGCCAGCACCTACAGTTTGGCAGAGCTGGGCAGCCCCTAAGCACTAATCTTATCTGCATTAAGCTGCACGATAGCTGATGCCAGTGATTACTTCCAGCAGAATGATGCAGGTAGGATGCAGACAGCGGGTAGGTGAGAGCCTCTGCCACCAACGTCAGCTGAGCCCGAAACACCGATTCTTTCCCCAGATAACTGCACTGCGTGTTGCCTTCTCTTTTTTCTCCTTTCACTGAAATGCATCACGGCGTATGGGGAACTTTGCACTTACGTTGCTTGTCTACCTTTGCCGATCTGCTGCAGCTCAGCAGCGATGTGTTCCAGCAGCTACAGCACAACGCGGCGGGGTAAACCACCAGATTTGGGTAAATCAGCAGCAGCCAAACGTTCCCTCCTTCAGACGTGTGTTGCCTCGCGGTGGCAAATGAGCAACTCCAGGGAACAAATGCACAGTTCTGTCGTTAGGCATCCTCTCCACGTTTCATCTCTGCTCAGCGGTGATCCTTCGGGGGTTTAACGTGCGTGCGGCGACCCAAACAAACAGCAAGCCACAAATCCAGCGCACTTCTTCAGAGCGGGGGTATTTTCCACTCCGCGCTGCACACGGTTCCCATCCCCTCAGCAGCGCAGACGCAGCCACATGAAGTCTGCAACTTCTTACTGGAAATGACTACGGAGTTGGTCTGACGGTGCTCGTCTCCCCCTTGCTCTCTGGGGTGATAGTTGCCCAAAAAAAAATATAAAAATATAGATATATATAAAAAAAAATCCTAAGAGGTTATTGCTTTTAACGGAAGGAAGCGACGGCGCTTTCCCTCCTCCCTCAGTCTCAGCCTCAGTGTCAGCCTCAGCCTCAGTCTCTCTGTGTCTCAAACGCTCCCCCCCTCCCTCCTTCCCTCCCTCCTGCCCTCCCGCCTTCCTTTTTTCTCTCTCTCTCTCTCCGTCTGTCTCTCTCTCTCTCGGAACTGAAATTCTTGCTATAACTCTCAATAAGCCGAGCGGGCGGGTGTGAGGGACGCGAGGCTCCCCCTCCCGCCTCAGCGCATTGGCTCTCGCGGGCGGGGGCGGTCAATGGCGGAGCGCTCCCTGGCATTGGCCGCCGGGCGCGTCGCTCCCCGGGCTGGCCGGGAGCTGGGGGCGGCCGCAGCGGCTCCGCGCCACGCGGAGGGGTCAGGGGAGGTGCGCGGAGACGCGTTGCGGGTGGGACGTGGGCGCGAAGGCGCTGAGGGGGGTTCGCGGCCGTGCAGCGGGCGGGAGGGAGGGAGTCGCGCGGCGGCGAGGGGCGCAAGCGGCCTAGGGCGGGGGGTGCAGGCGGCGGGGGTCGGGGCGGAAAGGATGGGGCGGGAGGGGTAATGCTGGGCGAAGTCAGGGGTCTGTGTGGTTTTGGGTTGGGGGAGAGGGTTTGGGTTGGTTTTTTTGGGGGGGCGGGGGCACGGCTGTGAGCGTGCTCGCTCCCTTTTGCGTGAGGGAGCAGCGGCAGGCGCGGTGCGGGTGCGGATCCCGCGCGGAGGGCTGGTGGCCGCGCATCTTCCGCGGCCTGCCCGCGGGGCCGCTGCTCGGCGCCGCAGGAAACACCGTGCCCCGGCCCTGCTCGGCACCGTTCGACTTTATATTTAATACATGCCTTTTCATCTATAATTCACGCTGCTCTGACTCCAGCCCTGTCTGGGCTCCCATTTACTCCCGCACACCTTTCTCCTTCCCCTTCCCGAAGGGTCAGCCGAGATACGGAGGCGGGAGGAGGGAGAGAGCTACTCAGCTGCTTCGGGTTTTATCTCCGTAAACATTGAACTGGAAAACATTCCTGTCGGTGGTTTGATAAATAATAAAAGTGATCGTTTTGCCTTCCCCGTGAGTGACACCAGTAAATCCCGCAGCTAGCCACAAAGAAGCATCACATGCCTGGGAGACAGTGACATGAAATGCCAGTGTGTTCCGATAGGAGTGACCTCCAAAGTGCCACAAGCAGGGGATGATAGTGCATTATACACAGTGCGTTGTATGGATGTGGTGCCTTTCCCAACGCTTTCTGAAGCATGAATGGACCTTCATTTGACTCTGCTTTTACTGCTACCTTTTCTCAGCTGGAACTCACAAGCTGTGTGACAGTGCCTACACAGTTTAGTGTGTCCAGGTTCATGGCCATGCTGCCTGCTGCTTCTGGTCAAGCCTTTTATAGATACGTGCATACAAAACCCAGAGAACATCAGCATTCTACTTTTTTTTCTGTACACAGTAATAAATCTAGATATTTCACACATTTTCAGTTGATATCATTGGCCAGCAAAAGATCTGAGATCCTACCTTGAAGATGTGACAGTTTCAGATGCAGGCTCCTACCTTTAGATTCCTATATGCATCTGCACATACAAGGCACCATTAACTGATGGTGGAGGCTGCTCAGATCTCAGAGGTCAGTCATTTGCATGGCTTCATGTTATGAGGTACATACTGATAAATGTGTGTACCCTTGCTAGTCAGATGGATGCAGATGCTGAATGTGAACACTCTGCATTCTGTAGTCCTGTGATGTGTAAAGATTAAACACTCCTTAATTTTGCCGTGCTCTGTGTCCAAAAGAATCCTGTTTCACATACACACAGGAAAAAAAATTGATCCTGGTTTTGATGTCATCAAGTAAGGCTAGCAAATGGAACTAAACCTAATAATAGTTTAAGAAGAATGTTCATTATGTAATACAGAAAGGATGGCTAATGCCCCAGCATTGAAAGTCAAGCAAGTGACATGAAAGAGCAACCTCACTGCCAAACCACTTAAGAATTCTGTGAATGAATTAAGTGTGCAGTTCTTTCATCTTTTAAAATACAAAGCAGAACAGCCATTAATAAAGAAGATAATTAGAACTACTAGCATTCTGTGTAATGCAGTCTGCTTTTGAAATACAGCGTGTTTATGTATGTGTTAATAATGCACACGTTTTTCCTGACACTATCATATCACAGCAGTGTGGCATCACAGACGTTTTATAGCCCCATTCTAGTAACATCACAGACACACAACATTCTTATTCTAATCACACCATAGTCATTTCAATGTCACATTGTAGTCACATCACATAGCCTGGTAATAACTATTTAACTTCATTGCTAAGCTGGATAGTTTTCTGTTTGCTCAAGGATGACTTTAACTTGTAGTCAGAACTGATTAGCACATGCTCATAAATGAGCTCTTCTCATGTACACAGGGTTAGGCTCATGAAAAGTTATGAAGACAAAGAAGTAGTATTTCAATGAACTCATGGCTGTTGGATTTAAACCCAACAGGGTCGCAAGTCTCAGTAACAGCATCATTTTTTGTGAAGTTATTTTAGAAAGCCAAAGATTTTCCCATGCATATCAGTGATGTTTATGTGCTTGCTTCAAAATGCTGTAGTCTTTAACTGATCACACATGATTAACCTGGAAGAGGCAGGTCTTCAGACAGCAATATTTGTATGACAGATAGTAAATTTCAGGGCCAGAGTACACAAAGAGGCAAGAACTGTCACAATAGTTTCTATTAATGGGAGAAAATGAATAGGAAGGTGTGAGTTCAGGAGCAGGAGTTGGAATCAGCCAGTGCAGCACTGTGGCACTGTGAGGAACTGCTCTGAAACGTTCCCCATGTTCACTTGAATAGCTGTTGTACCCTCAGTACATTTCTATTCTCTAACTCTTACATGTGAGAAAACTGCAATATTTGGTGTTTCCTCAAATGCAGCCACGTACAAGTATTGCTATTGTTCCTTAATAGTCTCCTTTCTTTACCATGATGTATTAGACTTGTGTCTGTCTGTAAGAACACTGGACTCTTAATCACCTATTAAAATGACTTCTGTATTATAGCCTATTAACTATGAATCCACATCATTGCTTGTTATCTTCTCCTACATATTATTATGCATCAAATTCTTTTCCATATCATATCTGACTCAAATTCTAGCATGCTGGAAACCGACTCCAATTATTCTGTAGGAGCTATAGTCAAATTGCAGTAAATGGAATTGCTTACATTGTGTCATACTGGCTACAGGCTCACACAATACATTATACATGAAACTGATTCACATTATGCTTAGCTAACTAAAGGCTTTAATCTTCAAGTGTTGAGCATAAAATGCTATCATTCTTCACTGAACTAGCTCTGGTCACTTGATCATTTTGTACCTGGGATTGCCTCTTACAGGCTGTTATTATTAAAGCAAAATGGCTTTTCCTCTGCTGCAGTTCTACCACTTTCTATGGAGAGCTGATTCATATGCTAATGAATGAGCTCCTACTTCATGCCATCGATCTGCAACGCTGGAACCTGACCTGTGGTGAACCTATAGCACAGGTTCCCATTCAGTACTCTATAGTGAAAAAAGTGTTAGAAACATTCACTTGTCTGTTCAAACAGCTGGTTATGGGTGAGCTAGTATTACAGTTGGAAACTGACAAATATATATTAATCCTTAATGTAATCCCTGGAAGCCTTGTTTCTTAAATTTTGCTGAAATTATTAGCAAATTCAGCCTTGGTTCCACCTCCAATAGGAAATATTCAAGGCCTAGTTGCCAGTTCTGCCAAGATCTTTTAGAGTGTTCCTAATGTTGTTGTTCCTGCAAAGAGGTTTGGAGTTCAGTGAGGACTGCCCATGTTACAGATGGTATTTAATCCATGAGGGAATCCATCTCCACAGCAGACATTTGCTCTGCTCAAACTAGCACTGGTGTTGCTTTGTCCTTGACTTGGGTTTCTGCCACAGTTCAGTCTCACAGTAACCTCAAGAAAACCACTTCTTACAACAAGTACTACGCTAACAAAATTTATCATCTGCTGAGTTCATAATCCTCAAAATTTCAGGGAGTCTTTGAAGACAAGAATATCACAAAAAGTGGGAGCAGTGTAGAGAGAGTATGGAGGGTTTTTTCTGCATATCCTTACAAGCATGTTTCTCCTTTCAAGCTCACTGCTTTTGTCCAGGCTTTATACACTTAATGGTTTGGATCTGTGGGGTTTGCTTCAGAATTTTCTTCTCTTCTTGAGTACAGAGATTGAACTTGGAGTCTTCATTTACATGAGTAGTTCAAAAGAAGTCCATCATCTTCATTGTGTCATTATCTTCATTAATGATATTGACAGTGGGATGGAGGCACCATCAGCAAGTTTGCAGATGACAGCAAGCTGAGTGGTGCTGTGGAAAGGCTGGAGGGATGGGATGGCATCCAGAGGCACCTGGAGAGGTGGCCCAGGTGAACCTCAGGAGGTTCAACAAGACTAAATGCAGAGTCCTGCACCTGGGGGGAACAACCCTCACTATAAATACAGGCTGGGGGATGAGGAGCTGGAAAGCAGTTCTGCAGAAAAGGATTTGGGGGTGCTGGTGGCTGAGAAGCTGGACATGAGCCAGCAGTGTGCACTGGCAGCCAAGAAGGCCAATGGCAGCCAGGGCTGCATCAGAAGTGTGGCCAGCAGATGGAGAGAGGGGATTCTCTCTCCCTGGAGCTATTCCAGGTGAGGTTGGCCAAGGCTCTGAGCAGCCTGGGCTAGTTGAGGGTGTCCCTGCTCCCTGCAGGGGGCTGCACTAGATGCCCTTTGGAGGCCCCTTCCAGCCCTAAACATTATATATGATAAAAATATTTTGAGTACTGTAAATCATAGGTAGCTACAGCATTTTTAAAAGCCAGGTAATTGAATTATAAACTATATTTACTTAGTATACTCATTTTTATAATTTCAAAATATATTCGATTGTATTTCAGAATGGTTATGAGAACTCTAGGAAAGGAAAAACACTTAAGCAACAGTTCAGGACTATATATTAATCTGTACTCTTAAATAAGATGCAATAGCTGTCAGTTAATGATGAATAATTTAAGACAATTGAATTTCTGAGATGGGGCAGTAGTTGCAGAATCAGGCCCTTTTAATGTGTCTTTTTTTTGGAAAATAAACTCAGTCCCTGGATAATCAAATCACAAAAGGGGCATGTGACAACCTTCATTCCATTTGAATGGCAGAACTAAATTTAAACTGAATTTGCCATTTTTTTTTTTGACTCGCAAAGATTGCAAATGTCAGTTCATGGCTCTGAAGGGTCTACAAATGCACAAGCTGAACACTGGCATTTTGCAGTGCCAGTGTTTAATCCCTGTCACTGTACTGTACAACGAGGTGATGAACTTCCATTAATTATTGCTGTTTATTTAAAGGTACAAATCAACATACAGACTTGACTTCTTTGCTTGAAATAGTGTGTTGTTTTGGGTTTTTTTTTTCTCTCGCAGGGCTTTAGGAACTATTTAGTAAAATGATAAAAAAGAGAATAATAAACAAGTGCCATTTAAAATGCAATTAGTGGAACAATTAAAGGAGATGTAATTGCATGGGGCACGAAAAGAAGAAAATGTTTTATTCCTTACTATCCTAATGTTATTTATTACAATGGAAGTAGCTGATGAATCAGAATAGAGAAGATTGCAAACGGTTTGCTTTTGTGTAAGGTGAAAATATTCCAAGACTTAAAATAACCTGATATTGTTTAAAAAACGGAGAAGGAAAAAGAAAGGAAAAGAAAGGAAGTCTAAAGGTTCTCATACAAAACAATGTCTGAAAAAGCAAAAGCATTTCCATTTCCATCTAAAGGGTAATGCCTCTATTGATGGGCTTATGCTGATATAATGTTGGCAGGATCAGGATGAGACCCAGTGCATGGGACCAGACCTCCTTCAGGCATTCACTTCATGTTTCTGCTTTCAGCTTCTAACCCGCTCCTTGAAAATAGAAGATGCCCAATTTAAATCAATATATATACTCACACTAACTTGCATTAGTGAGATTGACATCTTTAAATTCAGACTTGAACCTAAATATCTTCTGTTTATCAGTCCTACTCCCACGTCATTCACACCTAGCCATTTACAAAAGCTGGCTAAGGTAGAGGAGCCTGATTAAACTGTCCTCTGAGGAAAACAATACTGGTTTGACATAGACATAGCTTCATTGCTTAAATTGCAGATAGGCAGGCAGACAGATGACTAATTTCTGTTTAAAACCCTTGTGCCTCTATCATCTTATTCTGATGCTTTTGATAATATTCCAGTTAAACTAAGGGTTGATGAGGGTCTGTGGTTTTGAGGTTTTCACTTTTGGGGTGTTATGTTTTGTGTTCTGGTGGCAGAAATATTGCAACAGCTACACCCTTTCAGTGAGCAGGTTGTGCTCATCTATATACCATGCATAAAGAGCACAGATCCCTGAACTACAGCTGCATTTCCATGTCTCAGTGGCATGGCTGTGATCCTCAACCTTTTTATCTTCAGGGCTGGAGAGCTGTAAAAGCAAAGGTGTGTGTCTCCCTCCTATGGGTGGTGGTACCCTGACTCCACATGCCACCATGTATATAAAGTATATAAATGCCAGACAAGAGGCAAAATACCCCAAACAATCCTATGTGACTATTTAATAGATTTTCACTGTTCCATTCAGTGACTTTATTGACCAGGATCCTTTATAGGCAGAAGTTACTTACATTTTTAAAGTAAATAATGAACTATTGTGTATATGGTAAGTTTTAACAGAAGCAAAGTAAAAAGATACAGATAATGGAGCTATACTTTTCATGAGACATTCAAAGTAAGAAAATAGGGGAGGATAAGACAGAGTGTCATTGGTTTTTGTTTTTTACTACTAATAAATCACTGCTTCTGCCTCCCATGTTGACAAGCAGCAGATGTTTCAACACAAACTCCATCAAAGTTAGTCATTTTGTCCTCTTCCTTATCAATGCTTCTGTTGCTCTGAGGACGACATGCTTCAGGAAATAAGTAAGCACCTATCTACAGGGGCATCACTCAGTCATGCTTAGACAATTATCACAGCAAAACACACCTCAGGCCGATCAATAATTGCTTTCCTTGTCACATTTCTGGATGTCACAAGCAACACCAAAGAGAGGGATCAGACCAGAGCAAAGCCTTGTCTAGACAGGCAGATTAGATTGCTTTTAGTCCTAACAGAGGCAGGAGGGTGCTGCCATGGTCCACAGCAAAGCCTAACAAGGCACCTGTCTCTCTCTGCACAGCAATTGGCCTTGAGGAAACTCAGCCTGCATGAGCAGGTCAAATCCTCACTCCCAGGGAGGACACATTAGAATCAGAAGAATGCAATAATAGCAATTGCTTGGAAGTGCCAGTTCTTTTTCCTGGCAAAGTTTGTTCTGACATATGTCAGAGAGTTGTTCTTTTCAGATGGATTTACAGAGATCAGTGCATAGATTCCCTTATCTCTGTCTTTATCTTTTTACAGCTTGGGCACACTGTCTGATTGGCTTATATCTGTGCTTGCAAACCTGAGGCCTGTGTGAGGAGGGGATACTTGCTTCCATTATATGATATTTTGGAAGACAATAACTCCAGTTTATTCGGAGTCCTATTTAGACATTCCTTTTCTGTGTGGTATATCTATGTAACTATTTCTCACCGGAGAGAGTTAATTTGTGCAACAATAAAAGAAACCTATAGATTTTCTTGGCCTGAAAGCTCAGCTGAAATGCATGTGGTGCTAGGAGAAGACATATGAAGGCATAATACAAAGATAATAACTTTATGACTCTATGATTCTATGATCTCATTTCTGCAATTGGGATGTCTTTTACTTTCAATTACAAAGTATTGCAGTCACTAAAAAACCAGATCCACCCTGCCTATCCTATTATACCAGTGAGGAGCAGTAATTACAAAGCCCTTTTTTCCTCCACTGCTGCACTGATGTCAATCCCAAAAAACAGCTGTGCAATTCACTTCATATACTGAACATCAGTTATTTCAAATGTGTACCTCATCTATTACTTAGTTTACATTACTGTTCAGCTGATTCTTGATTCAGAAATGTAGGGAGTCTTACTGAAAGGGATTTTTCTCTCCAGTGTGAGTGCCAGAGGACTTCAGGATATACAATGAAAATAGCCAGTTGTATTCAGTACAGTAATCCGCTCTTCATTACTGACAGAAATGAGAATTTATTTAATCCAGACACGATGAAATTCTTATTAACATGATTACATTTAAGTGAATGAAGAGACTGTCTGTGCTAGCCCTAGAGATACATATTTTTTACAGATGGTATAGCAGGAATCTTTCTCAGTACACATACCTATGCTACCACAAGAGAATGAGTATACTTGTGACCCTTCAGTTTTCTTTCCCATTAATTCTTTGCTCTTGAATCTTTGGAGTGAAAATCTCCATTGTTGATAAAAGTGCTTGTTAACCCACTTTGGTCTGTGATGAGTCAATGCCCTATACTTTCCATATGGAACAACTACCCAGGTGTTCCTCAGTTGGCTCAATCCATCACTTGGAAGCATTTAATGTAAAATACTCTAAGACAGAAGTCAAAGCTTTTGCCAGAGCTTGGCATTCTTTTGCAGTGACACAGCTATGGCTGAAGACTAACCTCTCCACTTAATTTACTCAGTTAGTTTTAATGAACTGATTAATTAAATAAAAGGATATACACTTCCAGTCAGGTCATAAAGTTGAATTTAACTGGTTATCTTCCAAAATCTCATGTTTCAATTTTTCTAAAAAAAAAAAAAAAAGAAAAAATTTACTCTTGAGTCAGAAGATGATGCAGTCTGTCTTTAAGGCACTCATAACTCATTTCAAGACCTGCATGTCTTAGTAGTATTAAGAGGAAATAATGTTGAGAACCCAACGTGTCCCCACAAAATACAAACATGAGGATCATTTTCATAATTCTCTCTTTAATTGTAGGGTTAGCATTACAAATGATTATGTCAGTGTTCCCACGTAGCCTAAGGCAGCTCTAACTCGAAGTGTACTGTCACCAATTCTCTTCTCATTAACATTGATACTGCTTGTTCTAATCTGAAGTAAATCTTTCATAATACTGTAAGACCACTGAGAAGATTGTAGTTAAAAAAAAAAGGACCAGATTTGAATAGGTCTTATTTGTCTAAAGTGAGTAATGAACAGGATATAGGTATCTGCCTCATAATGCAATCCTGAAAGTGTGAAATGAAATCCCTCACTATCCATCCAGGCTGGGGGATGAGGGGCTGGAAAGCAGCTCTGCAGAAAAGGACTTGGGGGTGTTGGTGGCTGAGAAGCTGGCCATGAGGCACCAGTGTGTACTGGCAGCCAAGAAGGCCAATGGCAGCCTGGGTTGCATCAAGAGAAGTGTGGGCAGCAGCTGGAGAGAGGGGATTCTGCCCCTCTGCTCTGCTCTGCTCACACCTCCCCTGGAGTATTGCAGCCAGCTCTGGAGCCCTCAGCACAGGAGAGACATGGAGCTGCTGGAGCAGGGCCAGAGGAGGCCACAGAGATGCTCAGAGGCTGGAACAGCTCTGCTGTGGGGACAGGCTGAAGGAGCTGGGCTTGTTCAGCCTGGAGAAGAGAAGGCTCTGGGGAGACCTTAGAGCACCTGCCAGTGCCTGAAGGGGCTGCAGGAAGGCTGCAGAGGGGCTGTTTCCAAGGGCCTGCAGTGAAAGGACGAGGGGGAATGGGTTGAAATGAGAGCAGAGGAGATTTAGACTGGATCTCAGGAAGAAGTTGTTTCCCTTGAGGGTGGTGGCTCAGTGGCACAGGCTCCCCAGGGAGGTGGTTGAGGCCCCATCCCTGGAGCTATTGCAGGTGAGGTTGGCCAAGGCTCTGAGCAGCCTGGGCTAGTTGAGGGTGTCCCTGCTCCCTGCAGGGGGCTGCCCTAGATGCCCTTTGGAGGCCCCTTCCAGCCCTAAGCATTCTGTGAGTCTATGAAATGTCATCAAACTGGAGGAAGTCTTCTCCCTGGATGAAACAATGCATGCCTACAAAATCCAGCTGTGTGTAAAATGGAGTGTGTTTTCATTTGCCTTGTTTTTAAGCACAACCATGAAATTTATGTTTAAATGGTTTTAATATTTCTTTAGGCCAGAAGGCACTGAAGTTTTGGTCATTATAGACTCAGTGTCACAGCTCTTCATTTCTGGGAGAACAACTTAGCTGTGTCTCCTGATGATGCTGTTCACTTTGATAGTATGATTACAATCCTGCTACTCTCTCATTCTTTAGAAGAATCTGTTGGGAGGTGCCAATTGAAAAGTGGCTCCAAATATTGCTGCAGTGTGAACAGCCACACGACCTACTGTGCTTGTGAATGGCATTGCAGTTATTTTCTCTCTGCCTGGTTTAAGAGTGGCCTCTTACTCATTGCTGGTCAGCATTCTGAGATGTTTCACTCTTTCCATGTGTTCTAGAGGCAACCAAGATGCCTCTGTGGGGGACAGCAATCTTGAAAATGGGCATTTCAACCACTAACTGTCTTCCCGGAGCTCATCCTAACTTCATTTACTAGCTCAAGTCCCAGAAAAATTACACGCTTTCCAAAATTTTATCTACACAAGGGGAATTCCTGGTTTTCGTTTGGGGTTTGGTTTGGTTTGGTTTGTTTTTAATCAGAGAAATGTCAGAGAATGTCTTAATCATCCTGACTTAAAGAAACAAAACAAACCAATCCCACAGAAAAACAAACAAACACACACAGAGAGAATCAGAGATTAATTAATCTTTCTTGAAGAAATCTACATCCAAATAGCAGTAACTGATCTAATGAACCTGAATTTACTGTGCTATAATTAATGTAGACTGTGGAATTAAAAATAGTTTGAAAAAAAAATTAATATTTATACAGAGTCAGTTTTAAAAAGCCAATCAAAATCCAAATAATTAAGTATGTGTGTGTATGTAAGAAGGAGTTTCAATAAATAAGTTTTCCTGTGATATTTTATAACTTAGAATGCAATGAAAACCATTTTAATAGTATTTTAAAGAATAGTCCATTCTGTTGGAAAAAAAGTAGAGGATTTTTACTTAATTTTATTGATAAATCTAGATGCTGTTTTCACTGCAGCTTGGCCAGTGAGGTCAGGAGAGCAGGTTTGTGCTCAGACAATAGCTGTGAATTTTTTCATTGCATTTAAAGCGGTTCCTTAGAGTCGCAGTCCACAGTGCCATCTAGAGGACAGCTTCCAGTACTGCATGTCCTCGACTACCGCTGTGAACCAGGGTTTGGAGAAGCCAAATAAAAGCAAGGAGCTCTGCACTTGCATACCTATTATATA
>VYZU01075822.1:0-32615 GCA_013401355.1 Ceyx cyanopectus | reverse complement strand
GATAGAAAATAAAGTAATAATTTCTGATACCATGTAATTTTGACCAGTGCGTATTTCAATAATGCTCTTAGTTATTTGTTCATAATATAATATTAATTCAAATTGCACTAAGAAATTATTTTAAATATTCCCAAAATGTAACTAAACCCAGCAAATAATAATTCTTAATTCATGAAACACTAGTGTGGGACCTGTGGTAGGAAATGAGCTCTTTAAAAGCACTTAAAAGAGTGGCACTTTTTGAATGTCATCTTACATTGGCAACTTCACCTTATTAAGAGCTTTCTACTTCCAACCTTAAATGCAGAAAGTAGCAAGAATTAATCCTAACTCCATCAGCAGTTAATGAATGAAACAGATCTTCTTCTCCCTTTCCTTTATCATTCAGTTTTGCCATTTTCTGGGATCAAATCTCGATAAGACCTTTTTTATTAAAAACAACAATAAAACACATACAAACAAACAACTGAACAATTAAATAAACCAAAAAAAGCCCTACATGTAAATAAGAAATTGCTAGGGAAAATGTTGTTTGCCTTATCTGAAGTGTTGGGGTTTTCTGCCTAGACCACGAACATCCCAACATCCTCCAGCTGTCTGCTACCCCTGCTTTGCCAAAGAAAGACTTCACAATTTCCTGTGTTATCCCACTTCATATTCTTATGAACAAATTTCAGTATCTAAGACTATCTAATTTCAGTCATGGGTCAGGCAAGAGTGCAATCTGTGTAGAACTGGCGTGCAGTGGGTCCATTAGGATGTAACATAAAGTTTTACAAGTGAGCTGCATTAAAAACACACCATTGCTTAATGAGGCTGTAATGTTAATTAAATGAATTAAAAACTGTAATTTGAAATACAGTCATACAAGACAGGTGCATGATACAGGGATTTAATTATAACAAAGTTGCAGTCAAGCTGACTAGTTACTGATAAAATCTTTGACTGGTAATACTGGTTAAAAAGCAGTTTTCCTTGTATAATTTAGAATTAAAGTGACCATCCATTGTGGAGGTTGATATCAACAGTAAACTTACATTTATATGGGAGTAATGGAAGGATTAGACTGTTGACTGAGGTAATTAAGAACACTACTGCATCCAGCACATTATTACCTGACAAGAGAAGTTGCAAATACTTTCAGGAATTAAAGTACAAGGGTGCCTGTCAGGGGGGCTGGGCTAGATGACCTTTGGAGGCCCCTTCCAGCCCCAGCCAGTCTGTGATTCACAGATTCACAGATTCACAGATATTAGGGGTTGGAAGGGAGCTAGAAGATCATCTAGTCCAACCCCCCTGCCAGAGCAGGGGCACCTAGACCAAGTCACCCAGGGACAGATCCAGGAGGGTCTTAAGTGTCTCCAGAGATGGATTCTGTGATGCTTTTCTTATTCTAGTGGCTCTCTCACAAATGCTGGGGAGAAGGGTGATAGGACCACAATCTTCTTTGTGATCAAGTAGCAGTAATTACTGTTTGGTAATGGTAATGAAAATAAGAACAATTCTATTTCAAACCCATTCATGTAGTGAAAAGACCTTGCTTGCTCAGGTAAGGAAAGCTGAAGGGGATGGAGGAACTGCACAAAACCCAGAGCTTCTTCCTGCAGAGACAGCAGCCACAGCTCCACAGAGACAGGTGCTTTGTCAAGCAAAGCCCTGCTGGATGTGGGTATTTGCCTGGCAAATGCATTCTTCAGGAGAAAACCAACATGTTCCTGCAGTTGCACAGACCCTTTCTTATGTCAGACTCTCTTATTCTCAGGTGGAGGAGCACTGTGAGACTGACTGCTCCCTGTGCAGAAATCAAGAGGCAGCATATGCAGTAGAGGGTGAGTTTCTCTGTGTTAGTACTTCTAACACGATCACTAACGTTTATACATCTCAGGAGGGTTTTGGTGGGGGAGAGCAGGTGCTGTAGTGGGGTATCTGCAGGTAAAGTGTGAACTCTAATGAAACACGTGAAAAAAGCCAACAGCTGGGCTTCCTATCTTAAGATAGCTGGGGAAATGGAAACTGTCCATAGGAGCATTAAATAGGGGGAAAAAAAAGTCTCTGGCAGTTTATTATTTATTTAGTTATTTATTGTGCTAAAGTAATGCTTTATGCAGTGATGCTTTAATGGTAGACAGAATAGATGTTTAGGAAGCACTAAGTAGCAAAAGATGTGGGAGTATTCTGAAGAGAAAGGGCTGTAGACAGAAGGACAAGAATGAAGCTGAAACAAAGGCAATGTGAGAGACTATATAAATTAGAAACAGGAGGAAAGCATCCGTGTGAGCTTGGTACAATGAAAACAAGATTTCTGATTGATCACTATACAACTATATTTTCAATCTAATTGCTAGTTGAGATTAATATTTACATTTAATACATGTTGATATTTGATAGTATCACAATGAAGCTGTACAGTTGTCAGGTTGCCAATGACTTCTGGTGTCATTAAATGATGACACAGCTCAGTGTCAAAGGCACTGCCAGATTGTCTTAGACTCTCTCCACCAAACAGACTCAGTTCTTGCAGAAATGGTTTCTGTGTTTAGTGGAAAAGATCACACAAACACAGTCATCCAAAGTGTGAAACCTCAAAGTAAAATTCCTGATGTAGCTACTTCCCAAAATGCAACTTTTGCACAAAATAAGCTATTTTTATTCATTATAAATTAATATTTGTATTAAAATGTGTAGGGCTGTCCGTGAATTGTCACCATGCTTAGTGTCCTATAATGATCTGCACTGCTGCCTTGTTATGTGCAATGTTGGGGATTGTTCTGTTGGCAGAGAGTTTATTTTTCTGGAGGGCATCCAGGCATTTCCATTTCTACATGTAGAGATCAATGGCAAAAATACTATAGTCTTTCATGAATACATTTTGGGAGAGACATGGTGCAATTTAAAAACTGCAGGAAGGAACAACCCTGACAAATCACATTTTTCTCTGCTACACTTCAACAACAAACACTTCTCACTCCTATTTTTACTTGCTCTGTAATAGTTAATTACATGCTGTATTGAAAATCCTCCATTGCACTGACAAACAGTTGTGAAACAGCAGGAGTTTATGAAGAAAATACCTGCCTTTACATACCAATTCATGGAACTGAGAAACTCTGTTGCAGACAGCAATAAAGATGAGGGTAAAGAAGATAGTGAGAACGAGCTTTAGCTGATGGTGTCAGAGGATTGCTGCTGGAACCATCTATTAACTGTGGATTCCTAGTCCTGGACGAGATAATCACATTGAATTGATAGGAGAGCACAGCCAGCAATGGCAGGAATATGTTTCCTGAAAATTTATGTCAAGGTTGCCTTGGAGCTGCTGGTATAATACCAATATAAGATTTCCTTGTCTGTAGAGATGCATTTTGTCATCAACACCTGGAAACTTATAATTTCTGACTGCTACTGGTCAGCTGTGAACTTACCTGAAAGAGCTGCCATGTCATACCTCACACCAGCATCAAAAGGTCTCAATAAAAAAGCAAGGCAGGAAGATACACTACGATTTGTGAGAAACCTATGAACAGGAGTGCTTGTGTTTCTGCTGCTTGGCTTGGACATTCTAGATCACACATGTCCATTAATAATCTACAGTGGGTTTCCATTTCTATTTCCAGAATGCTATCCCCACATTCCAGTGGGATTCTACTTCTGAACATCGGATTCAAAGTTAGTTAATAAATGTCCTGATCTTCTGCATGGGCTATCTGAAATCTAAAGTCTTGACATAGCTGTGGGCATAGTATCTGCAGAAGGAGGCCCTCATGGAACTCCCCTCTGCATTCATATATTAAGAAAGAAAATGACAAAAAGAACTCCAAGAAAGAACAAAAGGACAAAAACAAAGCAACCCCAAAAATGTTGCTTAGCAATGCAGCCTGCATCACTCCAGGGAGATGGTCTTTGCCACAGATATTTACATGTTATCAGTAGAATTTGTTGAAAAGCACAGAAGCATTTGCAAAAGACAAAACCATAAATAAATGGTATATTGTAGGTTTTTTCAGTGCTGTAAAGTTCAAATTAGAAGCAAAGACATTTACACATACATGTATACATGGATTTTTAAAAGTATCTAATTTGGAAAAATAATTTTAATTTTTTAATATGATTTTTAAAATTGGTCTTACTCATCCTTTCTCTTCCTACCCCATTTTTTGCCATTTCAATGCATTCTGTGATGCTTCTGTTAGGCTTTATTTTTATATTCAGAACTTCGCACCTATGAAAACTTCAGAATGGTGAAAGAAAAGATCCTTTAACTTTAAAAAAAATGGAATGTTGGAAAAGTGTCAGACCAGAAAAATTACAGTGCTTAATATTTCTTTTGGTGCTTTCATGACTGTTTAAAGAACTGAGGGTCTGGAAGAATGGAAGAGGTAGGGGAAAATCCTTCAACATTGCTCCTATTATTCTACTAAATTGCAAGGAGCTAGAAAATGAAAAGAAGGTAGATTGAAGACGTTTCAACATTTACATTCATTACTGTTTCCAAATCTTTGGAGGATTATATAATATATATATATAATAATAATTTAAATATATATAACCATTGTCTTCGTGCTTACAGTTTGTTGGGGTTTTTTTGTTCTGTTGGTTGGTTGGTTGGTTGGTCTGAGGGTTTGGTTGGTTTGTTTGTTTGTAGAAAGCCTTGCCTGTTTAGACATCTCCTTTTTTTCCATTTATGGTCTGTTTCCTTCCAGCAGACTGCTGCAGACCTCATTCCACACTGGTGACAGTGTACTTTTTATCCTTTCCCTTCTGGTGCAGAGCATTTGCAAGATAAAAAGCCTTATCATGTGAATGTGCTCAGTGGCTACAGGAAACCCAGGCATCATGCTTATTAGTCTTCTTCATGGACTGATTGGTGCCATGCTTTAGGTGATAGGTTTTGTAGTTTCCTGTGAGGTACATTTCCTAGCACAGAATCCTACAGGGGCCAAGGTGTATTTCACAGCTTTTTGTAATTCCATTTTATCTAAGAATTTTATCAGGCATAGTGCAGAGGCAGAGCATTTTTAACAGCAAACTTTTCCTAGGAACATTTTACAGCATAAGCTTGCATATGTATGAAAATATATAGAGAAGGCAGGGCATGAATGAGGCAGGAGGCAGAAAATATTTTTAACCTCTAACATTCTCAGTGCGAAACTCTGTTTTATAGTGGAATTTGTATGCACCTTCTGAGGATTAAAAGAAAAACAAAAAAAAAGGAAGGAATTTAAGGCACAGAAAATGTCATATTTTCTCTAATATTGTAAGGCACAGACACCTTGCTGTTTGTGCCAGTATAGATAACTATGTTCTTTTATCACCTTAGAAGGAATCCTTCTGAGGTATAAAAATCCTTAGTAGCTTCCTGATCTGTTCTTCTTAAACAAGCAAATTCTCTGTTTCCTGGTTACACAAGTGAATGACATTTTACGCTGTAAGAAATATGGGAGAAATACACACAGGATTAGCTGCTTGTCCTCTAATAATCTCTGAAATTCTTTTAGCCTTTCCTCCTGCTCACCACCCTGTCACTCTGACATGTTAAACAGCCTGAGTGATTTGTTTGTTCCCAGTTTCCATGTGCATTGTGTTCTGTCGGAAGGCTGGGCTGGACAGCGAGGTCAAAAGCTGCTGCTTGGTTTTGTGCTGGATTTTGCACCCTCTGAAGGAAGAGGGAGATGGTGTTATCTCTGAGGGCTAGTTTGGAGCCCTGGCTTCAAAGCCTTTGGCAGCAGGTGTGGGGTGGAGCAGGCAGGGAGTGTAGCTGGCGTGCAAACTGGTGAGAAAGCAGAGAGCACAGGCACAGAGGTGATGGAAAGAAAACTTTCTGAAGCAGTTGGGGGCGTCTGCTGCAATCCATGGAGAAAAGTGCTGGATGGAGAAGAAGGTTAGAAGAAAGGACAGCTGCAGTAGATAGGGGACACATTTGTTTTCATAATGGTTTAAGCTTTCCCCTGCAAAATCTTCTTTTTCTGTATTGTAATAGTTTCCTTGTCCTACCCTGTGAGCAAACGAGCAATTATTGCACTCAAAGCCCTATTCTGCATTTTGATGTAAGGAATAGTGTTGGTCCCCATACCTCGTGGCTGGCTGACTCAGTGTCACATCACACTGAGCAGCAATTTGCACAGCAAACAGCCTCTCAACTACAGGAGAAGAGGAAAAACAGTGTGTTTCCAGTCCACGTTCAGAACTGAGGTGGAAAGATGTCAGTATGGGTTCCCAAAACAGGGAAGGGGATGTGAAGGTAACATTTCTGAACTGGATGTAGGGGAGAGTATTTCTTCTCTAGTGTCAAGTCAGCTTCTGCTGGGAGCTTATTAACCTCTGTGTGTGACCATTGAGGAATGAATTCCTATCAGTTTACAGGGCATAGAAAATGTTGTAAGGCAGAAGATAGAAAAAGACATGATAGGACAAACCAAGAGCAGTCTGAAGGGCACATCTTTTTATTAAGCCTGTCAAACATTGCCTCCTTGAACAGCAAGCTGCAAAGCCTTCAGCTTTGTAAGTAACTCCCTGTTTCCCCCATTGCAGTAAACACATGGCATCTGCTGAAGACTCACTCTTAGAGTTTAAGAACCTTACCTCCCAGTCCCTGGTTTCCAAAAGATGCATGCTCTCCAGCATAAACACCTTTACTAAGTATATACTAATAGTCTGACACTGACGTAGATTTTATCCAACCAAATTGTCATTGGAAGGTTAGAAATGTGAGTAAAAGTGCAAATACACCTGTAAAGAAAAAGCAGTTGCTGGTCACAAAAATAAGGCTGATAGGAAAGAAAAACAGTGCCTTTCAGTGACTTTGCCCCTCCCAAAGTGAAGTATAACCAGTTAGATAATGACTCTGCTAACACTGTTCTGGTTTCTGTGTTGGTTTCTTTGTTTTGGGTTTGGGTTTGTTTGGGTTTTTTTTTGTAAGTGTGGGAGGAGACCACATAGGAAATAACTGCAGAAACCTGGACAAAAGAGAATCAGGTCCATGGTGATACATCCTGAAAAATGCCCAATAGGTAAGATCACAGATTCATTAACTCTGGAAAAGACCTCTAAGATTTAATTGTGTTTAGTGTCAATGCTGTTGCAGTGGCATCCAGTGCTATCCACAGCTACCCAGGGGCTGTTTATATCATTTGACACATTACTCTGATGGATATTATGCCTTGACTTTCATTCCCCTGTGCTGCATTTTAATAGAACTTGTAATCCTGTGAGATTGACTCCGATCAGCTTTATGGAAAAGGGGTTTCATGGTCCTGCACTGTATATTTAACTGTTGCTTCTTTATGCACAGGGTAACTTTCCCAGATTTTTTTTTTTTTTAATCTGGATATGCCTAAGAAAACGGAGCAATGAGTCTTTTATAGTTTTCTCAGAAATGTAACCACCTTGATGCCAAAAGACACAGGGAATCTTTCAAAGTCCTGTCAAGCATGAACTCCATGCAGATCATTCCAGCCATATTGCTAGGGAGCAGATGTGTGCATCCTACCACACTCATTTCATCTGCAGAGGAAATGAGAAAGGAAGAGTGAATTTCAGAAAAGAAAGTAGGAGTAAATAGAGCTGGGTATGGACCACGGGGAGTTGTCACACAGGTCACAGCCCCTTTCTCATGGCTGTGGTATGTGCAGTAACAGAAGGGCTCAGATGCCACAACTCGGATGTATTGTTTGAGACTCTGGTTTGTGGCCTGGTCATCCTCTGAAAGGGTTGCTACCTCACTGACCAAACTGTCTTCAGGCATCTGAAAATTCAGTTGCCACTATCCAGTTGAGGGCTCTCACATTGAACACCTGGGCAATGTGCTAAAACCAGCAGCAGCTGAAGTGCTAATGCACGGGAGGGACTGAGCAGGAGACACTGCTGATGCTGCCCGAGTCCCTTTGGTGGAAGACTGCTGGACTCACTGGCACTGTTTTAACAGGCAAATCTTTAATGTTTTAATGCTTTATTTCCACTCTTTGTCTTCGTTATCTCATAAATAGATGAAGAATTCTTCCATTTTGCAGCTGTTATTATAATCAGTAAGCTAAATGTTTTTGCTTTTAAAACCATGAGTGCCAGTTAGCTGCTGTGAACATGTACTTTACTGCCATCTCAAACCCTCTCATGGTCAGACTGCCTTTTCTTGCCTGGCATATACCTCTGTTAACAACAGTCCCATGTCCCTGCCCAAATAAGTGGCTTATCAAATCTGCTCCCACTTTAGCTGAGACACTTAGTGGGCAGTGGTTTTGCAAGTAATTTTTCTCATACATTTGTTTATGTGATAAAGGCCTAATTTATTCTTCTTCTTTTCTAAAACTGGGGTTGTAATTTTCACCCTGAAACTTCACAACATGTTTTGCTGCGTTCAGGGCAGTAAAAAAAAAAATAATTATCTCAAGATTCTTTTCTGCTACCAGTGCTGAATTATGTAAATTGAAAAAAAAAAAAAAAAAGGAATTCTGCTGTATTTCCCCTATGGGTCATTGTATTTCATTATTACTGAACTCATTCCTTTGTTTATAAAGAAGTTTGGATTCTCTGATATGAATGAAACAGAGATAAAAGTTGTTGTTGTTACCAAATTAAATACAGTCCTGGTGAAACTGCATTGGTTTGATCCCATTTCAAGAGGGTGAATTCAATCTAATACTTTGAAAACCATTAATAACTAGAGCAGGACCTAAATTGTGTTTTAATATTTACAAATACCATGTATTGGTCACTGATGAAGAGCAAGGATATTCTGCACAGCTGTGACATTTCACTTACCTCTCCCTGTGGAGGTGAGGTTGTCAGAAATAGATGTCTTAAATCTACATCTTTATGGACCTAATTGTAATGATAGGAGTATGTTGAAATCCAGAGGTTGTGCTGGATAGAAATGCAGCATGATTTTCTTCTTTCTCAGGTCATCAGGGAGATTGATAGGGATCCAGAGAAGAACTGAAGTACTGTAACACCTCACTTTTGAAACTCTGCAGGCAAACTACATTTTCGTCTTTTCCAATGCATGGGGAAAGTGTGGTGTCAGAGAAACCTGCAAGCTGAACAGGGATTCACACAAAACAGTCAAGGTCTTTGAAAATACTGAGGATGGAGAAGGGTAGGACCTCAGCCCCTTCCTCAAGATGTAGCTATTTCTCTGACAGAAGAATTCTCTTATAGAAGAGCCTGAGACATCTCTTTTTACACACTGCTCCCCAAACTGTGCCAAATAAAAACTGAACAACAAGAAAGCCTACAGAGAAGTCCCAGCAGCTCTCAAGACAGTAACAGAGTATACATCTCAAAGGAAGCTGAGGTTGGGTGTGAGGATTCAGTTCTCAGAGTCCCTGTCCTGGGAGACTACTAGGGTACTAGATAAAAGTATTTTGTGTGATGCTGCTCAAACATATAAAAGAGTTTACCCAACTGGAAGTCCCTGGTGAGGCCAGCCATTGAAGAGCCTTCTCAGGGCACAAGCACAGCAGAAGTGTGGTAGCATCAGGACCTCACTGGACAGCAAATCCAGGGCTTTCAGATGCCTACAGATGTAGGTGGCATCCAGGCTTCTGAGCTACACAGCAAAGCCACTCTGTTGGTGCTCAGCATGCAAGTCCCTTGCAGACATACCCTAGTATGACAGTGACACAGCACAACACTTCCAGCAACAAATAATATTTGTTTATTGCAGATCACTAGCATGCTGTCTGAATTGGTTGTGAAATCTTAGCACTGCAGGCTACAGTTTTTCTTTCAAGTTTCCAGATTCCACCAGTTTCCAGTGTAAGCTGATGTCCTGTCACTAACAGTACACATAAGGGTATGGACAGCCTCTGTTTAAGGCTTCTTGTTTACTAAAAGATAAAAGAAAAGGTGCTTGTAAATAGCTGACTGTGATCCAAGGAGAATTGACAATATTTCTTATTCTCATCCTATTTTGTCTGTATTTAAGCAGATTGAAAAGGAAATGTAAAGAGTATACAAGACTCTCAAAAGTCAATGTAGCTTGTTGAAAGATCATGAAGAAATTGATAGCAATATTTAGCAAATGACTAATATGTTCTGGAACAAAGCTTTCCCTTTTGGTAAGAGCCATTTCTGTTTTCCTATTGGATTCCAGGAACTGTCAGAAACATGAATTAAAAATATACAAATATTTTAGAATAAAAGGCATATTCTTAGTAAGGCTTATGCTTCTCTTAGATCCATCTGTCTTCTTAAAGAGATTTAGCTCCTTTCTTCACTTGAAAAAATATCAGAATGAACAACAAAAAAAAACCCCAAGAAAGAAACAAACATAATTAAATATGAGCAAGAATGAACTGCAATGCCTCATCAGACACAAGCATTTCAATTAATTTTTGAAGTATTTTGGGATCCCTGTAAAAATCTGCAATTTGTGAAATAAAGAATTATCACTGCTGTAAATTGCAACATAATTTCTAAATGCCTAAAAAAAACCCCAAAACAAAAACAATATGGAAATTTCATTAAGGAATAAACTGTTTAAATGTTCAATCTGGACAAGTTGTCTGAGCTCATTCCTTTATTCATCAAGCTTTATATGGAGGAAATATCTGTGATGAGGGTATGAAAGAATATACATTTATGCAGATATTGTATTTATTACCAAAGAAATACCCAGACATTTAAATGGCAAAGAACTATAGGAAACATTCCAGTTTTGTGTGCCGAAAATGGTGCTGTTGGGTGAAACTTGCAGGTGTAAATAGGATTGAAATTTCATTCCATACCTTTTGTCTTTGGATGTCACCATCAGGGAAATTGATTTCCTTTTGAATTCTTGGGGGACCCTTCCAGACATTAGACAGGATGACTAGACAGATCAACAAGAAACTGCAAATAGGATTTTTCTGTAGCTTTGGTGTTACTGAAAATAGGACACAACTCCCAAAACTATTGCTTGTGTTGTAGAACAAATGCTTTCCTGATGTAAAATGGTACAGTTCCATTGACTACAATGATGGTACACCAAATTTATGCCAGAAGAATATGTAGCTCTTTATCCATTTATCTATAAGCTGGTTGCTGTGACTTAATTTCAAATGAATTATGTTACTGTTCTTGGACTGTGCCCTTGCAGCACTTTATTACTTAGAAGGCTAGTTCAGCAGAAATAAATAAATATGTGATTTGCAGTCTCAGCAAATGTCCTGGCCAGGAACAAGGGCCTCTCTGCAGTCTTCCAGACTAATTGCCCCCAATTTTCTGTTCTAACCTTCATACCCAATTCATTCCCTTCTTGCACTATTCTCCTTACTCTTTTTCCACTCAATCCTCATGTTCAGATTTCCTCCAGTGTCAGCAAGTCTTTAACCACCAGTTCTTATGTATTCAAATTCCTTTGGAGAATAACTTCCTCTACATTGCTCATAAGAAATGTGTATACATCTAAGAAAGTATATTATTTAAGAAAATAACATACTTTAAGTCTTTCCTCCATAAGCTCTAGCCCAGAAATTTTGTGTTTGATAGTATACCCTGGCGTTTATTGTAAAAAATATTGTCATTGTAATTGTCCCCTGTCCTTACTAGTACATCATCTTTCAATGTTTTTTCCTAATTTCACAGTCAAAACCTGCTATCAAATATAAAAAACAGTTTAACTGCCATTCATACATATAGGAAGATTTTAAAGCTTATTTAAAGGTTGAATGGCAGCAACTTTCTATTCAAAAACTGAATACAGTATCAGAAGTTAATGATAAGCATTAATAAAATCATTCTTGAGTCATTGCTTAGGTACTAAGGACCTTTTGATGATTAAAGAACGTGTTTGAAAATTGGTCTGGGCACCTACTTAACAGCCTGTGACTCTGGAAGGCATTAATCCAGAACATTGCTTTCATTTTCTCATTAAGTCTTCTCCATTATAGGAAGTTGTTTGTGAGGCCTGTTGGAATCAGTGGTGCACGGGAAGGATGAAATTAAAGAAAACAGTCTGACTGAAATAAGTATTTCCCAGATACTTACTGACACCTGCTGAATGTAATGGAATTGTTTTCCACAGTCCAGCTGCATTTCTGCTGAGTACTTAGCCAGGTGTGGAGTCTGAGCCTATGACCTTTGTGTGCTTATTCACTATGAAAGACCATGGATCATTCTCTTGATACAGTGTGTAGGTAAAAAGTAAAAGAAAGATTAATGAAAGCCATGATAGCTATAAAAATGAATTTTATGTTGGTTTTAAATTCTTTTCTTTTGTTTGGTGTAAGAAAAAAAGCACATTTTACATACAAGTGCATGTCTGCAGTTAGGGAAATATGCCTGACTGGACTTGCCTCTATCTGTGCTAAGCTATCTAATGTTGATATGTTTTCCAACTATAGCCTTTATCTTTCTTTCCCTTCAGATTTCTCCATCTTATTCTGATCAGCACGTGCACTGGTCTGCACTGGGGGATTCTATGCTCAGTTCCTACCTTTTGGATCATGTATCTGTCTTCCTTATGGCACCATTAAAATAGATTTATCTAGCTTGGAAGTTATCTGTCCTGGTGTTTTTCTCATGTCTCCTGTGAACACATAAGAAAGGAACCATTATGAAACAAGATTATCACTACGAAAATTTTTACTCCTAGTCTCATTTAATTAGCATTGATATAACTTCTGATAAACTCCAGAGAAAAAAAAGAAAAATAGAATCTTGCACGATGTCTTTCATATAGTGCTAGTTTCAGTGTCCCTGTGGTGCTCCCAAACACAGAGTCATACTATAAAGCTGTCTTCTCTTTAGTCTATATTTTCAAGGTTTTGATAAAGTCTTTTATTTGTGTCCTTTGTCAGCATATCAGACTATATACTCTGGGTAACTTTTTGTAAGCATGCCTATGTTCACCAGGTTAAAACCAGATTCGTAGATTACTTTGCTGGGGAAAAAAAAAAAGTGTAATGTTGTTTCTATCTAATAGTTTTTAAAAGATGATTTACTGAGATTTCCAAGAACTTCCTAGCTTATTAACTTTCCAGCAGAGAAATGTGTAAAAGCAAACAGAATAAATACATATATGTTTCAGTGTATGTTGGCAGTACTGTATATCACGAATTCTAACTGTAGTCAAATGCTCTTCAACTGGTACTGAAGTTTTTGAGATGTCAAGGCATTTACGATACTAGTTTTCTACCTCAGGCTGCACTCGATGATCTTCAAGGTCTCTTCCAACCAAAGGATTCTGTGATGCGATGTCATTTTGCACAGCCTGCTCTTTGCCTTTTACCCCGTTGCTTTCCCACTCCCTAGTGCTCTGGGGAGGTCTCTTCTTCTCTGCCCCACAGCTGCCCAAAGCACGCTATCTCTCGCAGTCCGCAGCGGGGAAGGGGTGGCAGCGAGGGCGGGCGGGAGCGGCCCGGCTGTGCGGGGACCCCGGGCGGGGTACAGGGCGGGCACGCAGGGCACAGCACTTCGCGAGCAAGTCGCCAGCTGCAGCGAGGTAACCGCGCACTGTGGGGCACACCCGCGCCAGGAGGTGCAGGTGGGCTGAGCGCTCTTTCTGGCTTTTTTTTTAGCTCTTTGGCGAGAGCCGGGAGAGCGGCCTCGCTGTGCCGAGGACGGGCGGCTTGTGGGCGGGCAGCGCCAGCGGACCCTGAGGAGCCGCTTCCCGCCCGCGGCCAGCGCGGCCCTGCCAGCGCCAGCGGCTACAGGCAGCGGCCGAGGCCAGGGCGCTGAGGCTCCGAGGCCAGGGCTCTGCAGGCTCCGAGGCCAGGGCGCCGAAGGACCTCAATGGAGGCAGTAGCTGCAGGGATCTCCCGAGCCCTGCTCCTGGTGGAAAGGGCAGTTCCTGCACAAGGTGTGGGCGGGTTGATGAGCTGCTAGGTGAGGTGGAGGAGTTGAAGTGTGGAAAGGCTGCGCGGTATCAGTAGGGCTGAGATGGAGAGAGGTGGGTGGCTTTGCAAGCACGTTCCTGTCCGGGACACCGCCGTGAATGAGGCACCTTGGGCACTGGTGACTCACAGAAGCACTCACCCTAACCCCTTCCACAGTTCTAACCACAAACACATCTGAGATTGTAACAACACGGCCAGGAAGGAGGGCTGCAGGAACTAACTGAAAGCAGCACACAGTAAACACTGCAAAAAGAGACCACCCTTGGGGGTGACTCTGCTGAAGAGACCATCAGTACCCTTGGGGGTGGCTCTGCTAAAGGGCCCTGGGGCACCCAGCTGCTGACCCAACAGCCATGAGATGCCTGCTGCCTCCCAGAGCTAAGACCAGAGGCATTACTGAAAAGGTAACAGCAACTAACCCACTGCACAGACTGCTGTCCACTGTTACTCTTCATGTGGTCATGGATGGCACTGCAAACCAGAAGCTGAGCAGAATCAAGAACAATAAAAGCCTAGGGGTGCAGATTAAATGATGCACGTTACCTTTCCTCAGTATGACCAGCTGGAGGAAAGGGGGTAGTCAGGAGGAGATTTATAAAGCACACCAGCTTCTGGCTGTGTGGCTGGTGCCATTTAGAGGGCTTTAGGTTTTATGATAATGGGATATTCTATGATATATTCTTTCTTAAGACCTTTTGTTTACAGTTTTCTTAAGTGGACAGTTATTCTGAATAAATATTCAGCCTAGCACACATTAAGAAATTCACCAAAGTCTGTGCTGTTGTCCTGTTTTATTTAGTCCCTGTTAAATTCTTATGAGTTTTCAGTACAAAGTAGCCTAACATTTTTTCCTCCTAGGATAAAATTAATCTGCCCTAGTTTAGGCATTAAAAAAAAAAAAATCTCTGTCTAATTCACCCTATTATTTCTTTCCAGTCAATGAAGAGAAACTGGCATCTCAAGGGAATGACTAGTCTTACCCAAAGATCAGTATCTTGGATAGGTAAGATGAATTGCCATTTGCAATTTCTTTCCAGTGACTATCAGGGGAACTTAGGGTGACTGTTTCAGTCTTCCAATTGTAGTTTCTGGATGTCTGAGGTTCAGTGACATAAGCTGTTTTTCCTTATGGGAACATTTGCCAAAGCTATGAATAATGAATTCCCTTCAGCAAATATTACCTTGAAGACAGTAGTGTTTTGACTGAGATCCAAACTGTTAAAGACAATTTGGTGTACACATATTTGGATTCTGCTCTGGCAGAATCTTGGGAGATTTGAAGAAACAAACATAATGAGAACTGGTGCTCACAGGAGCATTCATTACATGTAGTTTTGGACATGTGCAGCCAGGATTATATGGAAAAATAAAGATTTCAAATGTATTAGTGGAATTAAATCACACTTCAGAAATCTGCAGTGGAGACATCTACATGTGATGTAGCTTCTGCAGGCTCCTTTTCTAATCAAGGGATAGAAGTAAAACCTTTCAACATGAAATACTTTTGACCTATTTTAGATGCTTGTTTAAAATGAGATTAACAATGGTCCCAAAGTTTCTGTTTTTCCCTGCTGATTCTAAAGAAAGACTGGAGTGTGTGATGAACTCAGGTGCAGATACGAAATGTGTTTCTGCTGGTCATGAATGGGGCAGGAGAAAATTGTAAACACATGGTTCCAAGTGGCCAAAAAGTTGCACTGTGAATGTATAAACTCAGAACTATTTGGTGACCCTCAGCTCTTCAGGTTGCAGGATGCTAATGTGTTGCTGTGACATCATTTAACAACTGTGACATTGCACAAACACTTATGGCTCAAATGTGACATTGTTTGATGATAAAGTCAATTCAGCTGTGTAGAGGCAGTTGTTCCACGTACTGTTACTTATATAATATTATTTTCCTCCTGCACTACTTTAGTCATCAGCAGTTTTAATCACGTTTGTATTTATATGTGTGCTAAGGAAACTCTGCCAAGACAGAAAAATATTATGAAAAAAACCCAACAAACAGTATTTTTAATTCTCCTTTTTACTCTGGGAGTGATGTTTCTTCTTTTTGTTTGAGCATTATTTTATGAATATGCTATTATTTTTCTTTTGCTAAGCTGAGAAGGGCCAAACAACCTTGCCTTTTGTACTCTACAAATTGTTGTGTGCAGGCTCCAGTGCCACAATAAATAACAATAAAGTGGCACTGAGAGAGAATATGGTCTGAGATCACTTGTGAGGTCCAATGTCATTCACTAAATGAAAGTGAGGAAGAGTCTGACATATGACAGCCCAACCTTTCTCCACTTTCCCAATTTAAAAAAATTAAAATTACAAATGACAACTGATTTTTTTTTATTTGTTATGATACAAAACAACACGGAGAGGCTTATATCAACCACTGAGTGATTTTCATTTTTACTTTCTCCTTGTCATTTATATCGCTCTGCTGATGCTTTACAGACAAGTTACAAAAAATAACATGACCAGCGATCTGTGGATAATACAATCAAATCTTTTCTAATTTGTGCTAGGAAGAGCATTAGGCCACTGGGTAGAATGAGATTGGAGGATGGGAGAGACGTTTTTTATCCTTTTGGATTTATTATTTTTTTGTGTGTCTGGAGATTAAGAAACCAGTGATGTGATGCAAGCCAGAAAGAGTGATCACCTATAAAACCCCCCACCATCTGTGGAAATGTCCCCTTAAAGTACACAATTCATCACTTGTTTAGTGCAGTTTGATGCCTTAATTTTGAATTGTAAGGTTTGATAGGTGTCCACATGTGCATAGAAGTGGCCCTTGTGGAGTGAGGGGCCAACACTGCCTGGTGCTGCATCACGTCCTGGGCTGGTGCCAGAGGGGTGCCTCAGTCCCACAGCCACGTTCACAACATCCCTGAAGCACACCCATGGATGGATCTTCACTGGACTGCAGCAGCTGGGATGCAGGGTGAGAGGGAAGGTGTCCCTTTGGCACTGCTCAGCCAGGTAGCTTCCAGTTCAAACAGCTTGGAGGTTACAGAGGAAAGGAGAAACCTAGTGCAACATATTTCCTCTTCTTAGTAGTTAAAGCCATGTTTTCTCCTGAGAGGCTTCACCACTTCTCAGCTGAGAGAAGGGCCATGGCAGCTTGCCTTGTTGTGGACATTTCCCACTGTTGCACCTGCACCAATGTACAAAAAGAGATGAGATTCCTGCAACCAGATGGAGACAACTTAGGAAGATGAGCTTTGAGTATGACTGGATAGGACACGTGGCCAATACAAAGAGACTTGCATTTGAATCCTGAACTGTTTATGCATTTTGACATTGAATGGTAACTGATTAGAAAACCAGAAGCAGACTGATAACAGCTAAAACCCATTTTCCTCCACATGCAAGCAGCAGGCACTGACAACCTGACTGCTGGGTCATCTTTCTCCTGTTCTCCACCCACCACCATAAGTCTTGCATTCCTTTGCACTTAGTTACCTGGCTACACACAAAAGCCAAAGCTGCTACTTATCCAGACTAACATTTAATGTGAATTTCCTCAGGGTGAGTTGTAAACTGAACACAGGTCCCTCACTATTTAGTCAAGTTCCCCTAGCCATCAGTGTATACAATCAGAAAGCACTGCTGACATCTACTCTTTCCTGGATATAACCCTGCTCAGTTAAGCCTCTGAACTTTCAGGGATGATCCTAGACTGACAGAGGCTTCTTGTCTCTGAAAAGGGAGGTCTGTATCCAGATGTATGGAGTTTTTTCTCTTGTCTAGCTTTAGGGAGCTCAACAAATGTAGAAATGGTGGTGAAAATAATCTTTCTCAGACTGCATCTAGTTATTGCAAAGCAGTCAGTGAAGATGCTCGAGACAGGATCTGTGAGATATCCATTAGGGACCAGGGGTGAGACCAATAGGGACAGGTCATCATATTGTACAGTCACTAACCAGCAGTTTATTGGATTATTAGATTATATTAGATTATTATTAGATGCTTTAGATTCCTCTAAACAAGTGTCATCTTTCCGTGCAGCCCAGAGAACTGAAGGGATACAATTCCCCTGCTGGGGATAAACGCTCATACTATGGTTCATGCTAATAATAATAATATTGTGTATATCTTTATTTCTCTATATGTTTTATAGAGCTATGGACAGAAGTCCAGTGGTACCTGAATCTCCTGATTCTAATTGAGTACAATTCTAGTGCTCAGTAACATCCACCTGCACCATCCACAAAGGAGTTAAAGGAAAATAAAAGCCTATCTTAGTTTATTAGCTTGGTAATAATACAGGGTTTAATTGACCTCTCTATGGCAGATTTTCTAATTCTGAAATAAAAAGTGAAATATCAGGGATCTTAAATTTTGTGTTAATAGGTATTAATGAATCACCCTGAAATAGCTGGCTCAAAAAGTCAGAACACTGTCAGCCAGAGCAGTTTGCCAAGAATCCATTTCTCTTCTGAGATGGATGAGGTTCCTCAGTGTGGAGAATGCAGAGTGCTAGTGTTAAGCCCTTGTATTTTAAAGTTGATTTATTCCAGTTGTGATGCAAGGTCACAAAAAATTTCATTTTTTTTTCCTTGCCAGAACTGTATTTGTCCATGTGTTTGTTCAATATTGAGGCAGTTCTTGTAGCTAGATAAACTTACTAATGATTGTCATTGGTGAAACTTGTGCAACTCTTGCTGAAAGAGTTTCTCTCTTTCTGAAGTCTTATAGCCCTATAGAATACACATAATTCTACTAATTTCTTCATATATTATGTTGTTCATAGTTGATTTATTCATTCCCTGAAATAAGCCCCAAATTCTAACATCAAGCAGTTTCCTATTAGGCCAAGGAAAGCCTTACAACCACTTTTGTTCACAGTATGCAGTAATCCAGAATCTTTTTCATGTAAGTGAAGTCAAAATCCAGCACTTTAAACTGTAATTGTGTCTTTATTATTATAATATTCATAGCTTTTTATTATTTTTAATAGAATTCTTTTTTTTTTAGGCAGAATTTGGCTCCAAAACGTAAGTTATTTAACAGATGTAATTAGGTTGCTAAGCATTAACAGTTAATTATCATATTAATAAACAGTTATTACTCTCATTCTGGAGTGAACCATGCCAAAGCAGCATTATTATGCATGCATTGCTCTTAGGCAACGTAATTGTCCTTAAAGGAAATCATTACAATTTAAATGAAATTGGGAGCTACTAGTTAGGGAAGGCTGTAGGGCATGCACAATACATACTAAACAAGGAACTGTAATTTCCCCAAATCACATCTTTTCAGTAATTTCACATCACAGGGCTATCTCTGTTTAGTTAAGAGGAAAACAGTTTATTCTTGCCTTGCAATTTTCCAAGGGCATTATTTAACCAAGGACAAGCTAGTCACCAAAATGGAAGGCAGTGCAGAGTCACTACATCATATTATTTAATATGGCTTAGTAAACTGTGGCCATCATTTAAAATGTGTTTTATTTCAGGCTATAATCTGAGGCATGGATTTGCTATGGCACTGGGACATACTGCCCAAGCAGTGTGAATCATGGGCTGAAGGCTACAAGTGCCCTGAATGACATCCCATGTAAAACACATTTCTATAGAGAAATAATTGCCTTGTTTTTTGCTGATTAGATTTTTATTTTGTTTTGCATGCTCTTTATGTTTAACAGATGCACTAAAGACTTGTTCTCCTCTATGACTTTTTTTGTCATATGAAGGTTAATTGTTTGACTTAATCTATTTGTCATCTGTTAGAATACAAGGAGTTTGAACATTCATTCCTGGAGTCTTCTTAGACTGATAACTAATTCCTCTCTTACACTGCCATGAGCATTTCCTTACTTTAAGTGAATGACTTGCATTTATGAAAAGGTTATATTATAAGGAATATTTCAAATTAATTAGCCAATAATTCAAGATTTACTTTATTAATAAGCATTATTTGACAGATGTGACACATGGCAAATGATGTGGCTCCTAAAGCACTGTAAAAGAAAATCCATAGCCAGTCTTCCTCTTTTCAGCAGCAAAATATATTAAGAATGTGGCGAGGTTCTTTTTCAAAAAGAGTGCCAAAATAGATAAGAAAATTACTCTAATACATGCTAGCAACATAAGTCTGCCTTAAATTTGTTTTTTTCATACTGTTAGAAGCTTTCTTCTTTCATTTATGTCAGGCTAAATTAAAAGTGACTCATCAGTATACAGTTGAATTGTGACAATGAAAAACCAGAGCAGTAACAGAGATCACTACAGACAGGTATATAAAAAAATCTCCCTGGGCATTCCGTTCCAGAGTTCTGTCACCCTCACTGTGAAAAAGTTTTTCCTTGTGTTGACCCTAAACCTCTTGTGCTCCAACTTGCACCCATTGCCTCTCGTCCTGTCATTGGATGACATNAATTCTGAAATAAAAAGTGAAATATCAGGGATCTTAAATTTTGTGTTAATAGGTATTAATGAATCACCCTGAAATAGCTGGCTCAAAAAGTCAGAACACTGTCAGCCAGAGCAGTTTGCCAAGAATCCATTTCTCTTCTGAGATGGATGAGGTTCCTCAGTGTGGAGAATGCAGAGTGCTAGTGTTAAGCCCTTGTATTTTAAAGTTGATTTATTCCAGTTGTGATGCAAGGTCACAAAAAATTTCATTTTTTTTTCCTTGCCAGAACTGTATTTGTCCATGTGTTTGTTCAATATTGAGGCAGTTCTTGTAGCTAGATAAACTTACTAATGATTGTCATTGGTGAAACTTGTGCAACTCTTGCTGAAAGAGTTTCTCTCTTTCTGAAGTCTTATAGCCCTATAGAATACACATAATTCTACTAATTTCTTCATATATTATGTTGTTCATAGTTGATTTATTCATTCCCTGAAATAAGCCCCAAATTCTAACATCAAGCAGTTTCCTATTAGGCCAAGGAAAGCCTTACAACCACTTTTGTTCACAGTATGCAGTAATCCAGAATCTTTTTCATGTAAGTGAAGTCAAAATCCAGCACTTTAAACTGTAATTGTGTCTTTATTATTATAATATTCATAGCTTTTTATTATTTTTAATAGAATTCTTTTTTTTTTAGGCAGAATTTGGCTCCAAAACGTAAGTTATTTAACAGATGTAATTAGGTTGCTAAGCATTAACAGTTAATTATCATATTAATAAACAGTTATTACTCTCATTCTGGAGTGAACCATGCCAAAGCAGCATTATTATGCATGCATTGCTCTTAGGCAACGTAATTGTCCTTAAAGGAAATCATTACAATTTAAATGAAATTGGGAGCTACTAGTTAGGGAAGGCTGTAGGGCATGCACAATACATACTAAACAAGGAACTGTAATTTCCCCAAATCACATCTTTTCAGTAATTTCACATCACAGGGCTATCTCTGTTTAGTTAAGAGGAAAACAGTTTATTCTTGCCTTGCAATTTTCCAAGGGCATTATTTAACCAAGGACAAGCTAGTCACCAAAATGGAAGGCAGTGCAGAGTCACTACATCATATTATTTAATATGGCTTAGTAAACTGTGGCCATCATTTAAAATGTGTTTTATTTCAGGCTATAATCTGAGGCATGGATTTGCTATGGCACTGGGACATACTGCCCAAGCAGTGTGAATCATGGGCTGAAGGCTACAAGTGCCCTGAATGACATCCCATGTAAAACACATTTCTATAGAGAAATAATTGCCTTGTTTTTTGCTGATTAGATTTTTATTTTGTTTTGCATGCTCTTTATGTTTAACAGATGCACTAAAGACTTGTTCTCCTCTATGACTTTTTTTGTCATATGAAGGTTAATTGTTTGACTTAATCTATTTGTCATCTGTTAGAATACAAGGAGTTTGAACATTCATTCCTGGAGTCTTCTTAGACTGATAACTAATTCCTCTCTTACACTGCCATGAGCATTTCCTTACTTTAAGTGAATGACTTGCATTTATGAAAAGGTTATATTATAAGGAATATTTCAAATTAATTAGCCAATAATTCAAGATTTACTTTATTAATAAGCATTATTTGACAGATGTGACACATGGCAAATGATGTGGCTCCTAAAGCACTGTAAAAGAAAATCCATAGCCAGTCTTCCTCTTTTCAGCAGCAAAATATATTAAGAATGTGGCGAGGTTCTTTTTCAAAAAGAGTGCCAAAATAGATAAGAAAATTACTCTAATACATGCTAGCAACATAAGTCTGCCTTAAATTTGTTTTTTTCATACTGTTAGAAGCTTTCTTCTTTCATTTATGTCAGGCTAAATTAAAAGTGACTCATCAGTATACAGTTGAATTGTGACAATGAAAAACCAGAGCAGTAACAGAGATCACTACAGACAGGTATATAAAAAAATCTCCCTGGGCCTTGTTTTCTATACAGACAAAAAAAACCCCACAGTAGTTACACAAGTTTTTTAATAAAGCTAAAGTAAGTGAAGTAAGTCCTGGAGTGCAGGAGAGTGATCATCTTCTGTCTACTACCGTCTGGAACTATGGGAAGACTATAGGCTAAACTACACACAAATTGAAACCAAGTGTCTTTGAGAATAAATTCATTTTCTTGTCTTTAAAGAAGGCTTTTAAGGGTTAGATTCTTCTAACCTGATCTAATTCCATAAACCAGAATGTGAGCTGAGCTCCTTGCTGCAGAGGCTGCTACTATCTGAGTCACCAGAATAAGCTCGTGTGGCTTTCTAATGCCATACTCATATTGTTTCAAAAAAACCCCCACATTTTAAACCAATCATTTTAATATTGAGAGCTGCTATTAGTGGCATTCATTGTTTCTAGCTTTATTGGCATTTGAAGCCTATGATTTACTGCTGCCATCTGAATCTGTGACCTTACACTGTGTTCTTGTCACTCCTGCTTTTTACCTTGTGCAATTAGACTGTTATAAAGGAGGTCATCAAGGCTGCCAGGGAGGGGTTGTGGCATTACCACACTTGGCATGAACTACAGAGCAAGAACTCTTGATTAGATGTGTGCCACTGCCAGAAATGCCAGCTGAAGAGTTCACATTGCTGCTCTGCACTAGAGAAGTGACTCCAGAGCTGCAATGACTGCAGCATTCACATGTGGTGCTACCAAGATGCTGCAGTGTTAGGGACCTTATGGTGGACAAGTGCAGTCTGTGGCACGTGCTCTAAGGCACCTTTGGTGCAGAGTCAGGCCACCACGTTCACATTTAATTACAAAAATCAAGGTTTGGAAATGAATTTCAGAATTATTGCTTGCATCAGTAAAACTAGTGGAGCAGTGGGGAACTAAGAGAGGAGCAGGAGAAACAATAAAGAGAAGAGGTATTCCGACCTGACTGCTGTAAAAAATACAAGACAAAAGCTTCAAAGTGAATTTTTTCATTTCAGACGTTTGCTTTCTTCTCTTCCTTCCTTTGCTACGTAGGAACTTTTCACAGCAGCTGGAGGAAATCAGCCCTCTCTCTGCCTCAACAACTCTCTGGGCACTACATGAGTCATGAGTGAGGTTAGTGTGCAGCAGGAGAAAGATGATGCTGGGACAAAATGTTCCAGTGCGTATTTGAGTCGGATCTAGCATAATGGGCCTCTGCTCCCTGGCTGAGGCCTCTGGGCATTTCACTGATGTAAATATTAACTAACAATAATAAAAGGACAAGCACTTTATTTGCATCCATGTTGCCATCTGTTGTGCAGGCTGAATCAATATCCAGTACACGTTTAGCTTTGTTTACTTTTCTCTAATGGGCACACTTCGTCTGATGAAAAAAATCTGACAGTTTTAAAAGATTCCAATAAAATGTTATCATTGGAAGACATCATCAATGGTTTTTAATTTTCCTTGCTAAGAAGTCATAGCTGCAGACTGGACTTAACATATGTACAGTTGCTGAGTGTGCTGCACTTAAAAATATGTATAATGATGACCTTAACAGATATTTTTTGTGAAGAAGGTGCCAGATTACTTACACATCAAATAGAAGTAGTTTCTGTTAAAATTCTGTTAAAATTGGACACAGAAGTATTTCTATTGCAATGTATATTTTATTTTGGCAAACTCTTTTTGAGCCATATCTCTAATTTGATATATATTTCCTCACCTATGTGGTCAAAAAGTTTCCCCAAATCATTGTCTGAATAGGTGCTTTCTAAGCAGACTTCTTATTACTTTCTCATCTAAGGTAGACCCACATAAAGCTGGGGTAGGATGGACTGTAGGGGATGGAATAGGTGAATTAATAGATATTCCACACCATTAATTTCCATGGGGAAAGTCTAAAAATTATTGATAAGATCATCTAAATTAGAGCCCTTCCCATTAAATTCACTTGGACTCTTTCTTTACTTGCTTTCATTCTGCTGACATGTAAAGGACTGCAAATTGGTGCAATCATTATGCTAGGAGGCAAGAAGAAGTTGTAAGTTGCAGTAAGTTGGAAGCCCATTTGACCTGTATTGTCTTCAGGGTCCTTGGTGTGCAACTCATGCAAATCAGCTCTCTCCTGTCCACTTGAAAGAAAATTCACAACTGTGTAGCTGCAGGGAAAAAAAAAAAGGTCATATGTAAAACAAACTCCGTTTGTTAGCACAAGTTTGAAACTGGAATAACTTTCCAACATAGAAGTAATTTCATAGGTTCGTACCTTCTAAGGCCAGAAAAGATCATCTTAATTATCTTGCCAGACTTAACACGGGTCATGAGACTCTTTGAACTGATTCTTGATTCAGCTGTAACAGATATAATTGAAGGAATAAAGTGACAGTCGTATTTTATGCCCCTTGCACACTTTCCCAATGAAAATGCAAAGCCCAGAATGAGATTTTCTGACAGTGCACCTTTCTTCTGTTAACTAGCTTCCCTGAATTTGAACGTGTCTGTAAACTGTGTGCTGAAAAGCACGTAACTGGAACATCGATTTTAAGAGAAAAATATAATTATATTTTTAAATTTCCAGTGAGAAAAGTAAGCATCAAACATAAAACCTGAGAAAAAATGATAATGAAAACAGTGCTAATTTCCACTGTAGCAGCAGAAGCTAAGGATAAGCCAGTAAGACTAGATTTAATAGAAATTCACAGTCATGGAACTATATTTTGGTTTGCATTGAACGGACCTTAAAAATCATCTAGTTCATCTCCCCTTCCACTAGATCAGGTTGCTCAAAGCCCCTTCCAACCTGACCAGGGTAGGGCATCCACAGCTCCTCTGGGCAGCCCCTTCCAGTGTCTCACCACCTTCACAGTGAAGAATTCCTTCCTAATACCTAATCTAAATCTAATCTTTTCCAATTTAAACCCATCACCCCTTGTCCTATTACTAGATGTCTGTTAAAAGGCTGTTTCCTGTAGACCCCTTATGAGTACTGGAAGGCTGTATAAGGTCTCTCCTCCTCCAGGATGAACAATTCCAATTCTCTCAGACTGTCTTTATAGGAGATAATTTGTTATATATCTCACATGCCTTTTAATGCTTTACCTATAATTACCAAATACAGCTTCTTGAGTTTCTCTGGTGAATGATGGAAAACAGCTATTCTTCTGCTGGAAGATTTATTCTACTTTTGGCTAAAACAATTCTGGGATGAATCAATTATTTTGCATTGGTGCAAGTATGAATCTTACCCTCCGACTACGTGTGATTGTGTTTAGCTGCAATATAATTCATTAAATAATTTCTTTTGCCAGAATTACAAGTGTTCTGGGAACTCTGCTTCTTTAAAGCCAGAGAAAAGGCAGAGGAGCTGGAATTATATCTAGGCAGAGCAATTAGCACTGAAAAGCATGACCTATAGTCCAGACTTTGGACTGGGGGATTTGATGTTTGTTTGTTGCCAAGGTGGCTGGTTCTGGTGCTGCATCTTCACAGCAATTGTCTAAGATGACCAAGGGGCTCGGAGCATCTGTTGTTTATAAAACACAGGAACTACAATAGTGAATTGCTTTGGGGACAGCATGAGAAGCAGACTAAGTGGAAGCAGATAGTGGGAGATGGGAACTTGCTTCAGAACAAGTATTCAGCAGGATAATACTAAAGATACTTAGGGAAAAGTGTGTAGATTATGGCTATGAATCAGGCAAAACACAGACCCAAAACAAATGCAGTGCCATGCTACTCACGGGGGAACAGACCTGCAATGACTGCCTTGTGAATAAGAATATCTTAGGAAAAATCTGTGCCTGTGAAAGTTCACACTTTCATTTCTCATTGTGTCTGACACAGGCTATGGATAGATATAGGAGAAGAAAAAAAGAGATGGTCTATTGGGTCAAACTTCTTGTTTGAATTTTCCAATTAATTAGTAGAGATGATTATTTTAATTTGAGTAATCTCAAAGTAACAAAAGATTTAGTGGGATGAGAGTAAATGCAGCATACTGCAGACTTGACTTTCTGGCTTGATCTTATACCTGGCTCATCACTGCAGACCTGCCCAGAAATTGCTGGGCTATGTCCCATGCTTCTTGCTGTCTCCAGACCTGATCCTGACACTTGGCCTTGGATGTTTCCCACCCCTGCAGACTTGTCTGGGGGTCTGAACTCCTGGCTCATCCTGGTTATTTCCACCAGGACTGTTCTGCTGGTACAAAAGCAGGCATTTCCATTTTGGACAGTCAAAAGCCTGCTGCAGTGATAGCCTGCCTGCAAATCTCTGAAGAAACTGAAGTGGTAAGGATCAATTAAAAAGCATGAAAGAAAGGGGAGCCAAGTCTCTCACAACCAAGGCTTGTAATTACAGCTACAAAAAGGAAACATAAACAGTTAGAGCCTTTGTCAGCATAAGGTGGCAGCAGCAGCAGCTGCCTTCTGTCTGTACAATGGCTTTAGAGAATGGCCTGTCTCCAGCCATTGTGCTTTCACTAACCTTGTGTCCATTAGTTGCAAATATCCAGATCTAGCTTTACAGGTCTTCTTTACAGGTGATATTAAAGCAGAATAATGCCAAAGGCATCACAGTTACAGAAAGGGACATTATGCATGACTTTGTGGTCAAGCACAGCAGTAACAGCTGGAGGAACTCAACCTTGTGCACGCTTGAATGAGTCCATGCTCAAGACAAATGAGTGATCAAGAGCTTCATCATGCTGCAAAAGAGTAATAGGACTGCAAAGCAGTAGGTGCTAGTAAACACTAACATCTCAATAGTCTTTTATGGAAATTCATTACCTTCATGAACTATTGCAAGGAGCACAGAGCAGGTAAATGACTAATATCTTTGATCATTTCCACTGCACTAGCTTTTAGAGAAAGAATATGCAACATGTAGTAAAGCACTTCAAAATGAGAGGGGGGAGAGATTTGAGAGCTCTGCCAAAGGAATCTTACATTTGATTGTGAAACAAAAAACAACAAAAAAAGCCAGATTACACTTCTAAATTGACTGTTCCTAGGACTCCTGGCCAAGGGGTGAACATGACCTCTGTGCTGCTACAGATAGTTTTGCACAAATCAGGTTGCCTAGTTTATATCCAAGTGCTTTAGAGAAAGAGAAGTATATTATATAGGCATCAGAATTTATCCCAAAATCTTAAAGACTACCCAGAAGAAACTAGTTTAAGAGATAAATTAGTATCAGACCTATTTATTGTAATATTGTCATGATTTTTCTTTGGGGTGGTATTTTGGGAGGAGGGGGAGAATTGGGTTAATCTTTTTTGTTGATATGGTTTCCCATTCTAGAAAACTACCTTAACAAACAGAATATAGCTATTAAATGTCTTATAGTGGTACTCAGTATTTGCAGGAATTCTACTGAAAACTTGATACTAGAAATGTGTTTACTGCTCACTGCGCAAATATTTGAGAGAGTAAATTATGAATTTTTAATCTATTTTCACCAGACACCTGACTTTTTGTACTTATACATTCATTGAACATAATATTTATGTCAAGAAAAATAACATTGCATTTGAATAAACAGTTCAAATGGACAACTTGAAATCTACATTATTGAGAGAAAGTTTATGGTGAATTGTTGCAAGTAATTAATATAGTTCAGAAAGTATTAAGCTACTTGTAGGCACTTCACACAGAAAAGAGCCTAAATGTTATTAAATAATTTACTATGAATAATTTCCTCTTCCACACTCTCCCAAGTCACTCTAATTTTGATCTAATCATATGGTGCCAACAGAGGGTACAATGCCAGAGTGTTTTTAAAATATGATTATTATCAAGATGATGTCATTTTAGGGAAGCAGTGAAAAAGCAGGGCTGTTTACTGACAAACAGGGAATCTGTACTGATCAGGGCACTGTCAGTACGACAGGCTAGCTCTGTATGGCACTGATATGAAGATACTGAACAGCATTAAAACAAAAAGAGCAAAGTATATTTTCATAGAAACACAGAATAATTGTGAATGTCATCTTACACCAAAATGCTTAACAGGTAGATGGAGATTTTAATATATGGTGGCAAGGCAGTAAGATAGTTACTATGTCATTAAACTTTACAAGATAAAGGAAAAAAGAAATCCATAAAGCTCTTGTACATTGTTATAAAACATTGTAAGTGGTAATAATCACCATTTCCTTGCATTCCTATTCCCCTCTAAAGCTTGGTACCTGGTCTAGTGGGATTAAACTTTGCCTCATATAATCACAGAAACAAAATCACTTAGTATTAAGTAAGACTGAATTCAAAATAAAAGGATATACTTTGTAAGGATAATTAGCTATTGCTTTCCCAGGTACATTTACCCAAGGTACACAGAGGAATATGTGCTCCTAAACTTCTCTTACCTGGAATGTGTTTCCTTGCTGCCCACTGTGAGCACATCTCTGGTGTTAATCAGTTTCAGTTCCAGGTTTCCTCCAGAGTGCAGGTCCCCTGCCGCTGCAGACTGCAGGCATGGTAATTCACACTGAAAAAGCAGCTAGCCTTCAAACATACACATTTAGTTCAGGGCTTGGTTTTTAAAAGTGCGGTAGAGAAGAATGAATCAGGTTTGTTTCCTTCCTTCAATGTTATCCTGACCTTATCCATGGCCTAACTACACACCTCTGTGCACCTATTCATGGCCTCACTCTCATGCTGTAAAAATCACTTCTGTGATCTGCATCAGAGCCCTCGTATTACTCACTTTGTCCTGGGGAGAAAGGAAAACCAATAACAATTCTTACACCTTGCCTACGTGAGTCTCAGAAAAGATCCAGTAGTGATTTCTATGTATGGAGGGCCATAGCCAGTCTGCCTCTGTGACTAGTGCTCAGCAATGTGGAGCATTATCCTCTGCCTCTAGGTCTGTACCTGGAGGTGCCCATCTCCCCCTGGACTTGGCACATTTAGCAGTGTGGATCTGACACATGCCTTTTCAGGGCTGGTACTGCTTCTCCTAAGCAGGGTGCAGCATTGCTTGGTGTCACTGCTGCTGCTCAGTGTCTTCTGGCATTTAAACACCTTTTCCCAGGAAAACATAGCAGGACATTCTGGGTGTACCATCAGTCTTCAGAGACACGGAGAAATGTGATTGCAACAAACAATACCTGCACATGATTCTCTACCTCAGCTTTATCTTGGCTGTCAAGGCTTCAGGAAAAAGACTTGTAGAATGGACCTAGAACCTTTTTTGTATTTCTTCTGGCATACAATGTTTCATAGAATCATATCATTCTTTTGGTTGGAAAAGACCTTTTGGGATCATCAAGTCACCCATGAATCTAACACTGCCAGTGTCAAACACAGAGCCACTTTCCTAGTTGGGCTGGCCACAAGGCTTCTGAATCTAGCCAGAATGCTAGACCAGACAAGATCTAACTCATGCACATACTGAAAAGTGAGCTGAGTGCATGCCCCTGGATCTCTGATGCATCACTTGGGGGTGAAAGTGGGGTTGGTATCTAGAGGAAGCTCCTGTGCTCTTCATCAGGTCTGTGCCATGAACAACTGGTGGCCAAGGACTGTGATGTTTATTATGGAGTGCGCCTGTTCTGCAGAGAAGAGTCGCAGCAAACCTTTCTCTTCTAATTGTCAACTGACTTCTTCAGATAATTCTCAGACAAGTTACCAAAGACTTTCCAGGGTGATCTGTTACCAACTAGTGCTATCATTCACGCTCAAACTTAAAAGAAAAATATTCTGGGTTGCTTGCATCTCTTTGTTGAACATTATCCCATTTAAGTCATCAAAGTTTAATGATTCTTGTTGTCTGCTCTGTGATAAAAGCAAAATTTCTCATAATGCCACCTGTGGGATTTAGCTCAATTCTGAGTTGAAAGTCAGCAGAAAAGACATGCAAGGCCCAGGTTCAAAGTGATGTTTGCAACCTGACACTTGGTACTAGCACTGTGTACTAGCACTGAATATGAAACATAGAAAAACATAGCCTATAAACTGTAAATAGACTCAGTTCTTAGCATCCTCATATACCCACTGGTAAAACTAGTTAGTATGCATATAGTGCTTTATGTTTGAGCATATATGCTTTTATTTTGAAAATCTGCTGTATAAAATTAACATTTAAAACTTGGGAATAGGTCACTTGCTTCTGAACATTTTGAATTCTATGAATACTTGTAGATGTGTTTTTTTTTCTGTGTGATTCTTATTAAGAAAAATAATAATCTGTAACTAGTAATTATCTTGTAATATCTGAAGCTTGGGGTCCAATCTCTCACCTGTTGAAATAGGCAAGTATGTCTAGAGTAACAACAGGGATCTCATTAAGGAGATTAAATGAAAAATTAGAAATAACCTTTAAAGCAAGAAAGACAAGTTTAACATCTTTCTTTCTCTCTGTTCCCCACCACTATAATTCACACTAATTTCCTTACAATACCAGTCAGTGTTTCAGAGAAGTGCCTTGACAGAGACAAAGGTATTGTGTGTCAGGCAGCCTTTGTGTTCCTGCTGTGGCACTACCTCTTTACCCACCCTGCTCCATGTGGCTCAGGTAGCATTTCTGGGGCCAAACCTCTATCAGGAGAAGGCAAGCTAGAAACAACTTGCATTTGTAATCTCTGTAACACATAGTACCTGCTGAAAACTCTGGAATTCTCTGCCTCTAAGTTAAAGACTATGACAAGTATCCTCTCAGGAGCTTAGTTTGACAATCACTGGAATAAACAGCAATGTGATTTGTTTTATTTAACCAAGGGCATGTTCAGCACTGGAATGTACAGTATTATGGTCCTGTGTCTGATGGAAAATGCTTTTTAATTAGATTTTTAATTCCACCCTTTGCATTTCCAGTTTTTTTTCAGAAGCGTGGTGCAGGTGCAATGATAGGATGGGAAACTTAGACAAAGCCATTTTCTGGGTATTAGAGATGAAATGTATAACCTTTAGAACTGATCTTACGTGCTGTTGTCTGGAGGCCAAATAGTAGGGCCAAAGGGTAGAAAAAGGATGGAAATATTCAAGTTCAGACCCTGTGAAGAGTATGTGGGTGTCCCTTGCAGGGTCTGCAGAACATCTGCTCTTCATGAGCTTGTGTACTGCAGACTGCATGTCACTTTTCCCATCATGTTACAAAGAGAAGATTTATGGAAAAAGATCAAAATTCTGAAAATAAGAGTATTTGAGAAGGAAAGCAAAGTCTATATCCATGTTCATGGTTCATGCAGTCAGAGGAAATTGCTTTTACCCACCTGTAACGTGTGTTTAGCACTTTATTACACAAGCTCCTCAGCTGACACTTTTCTTGAAGTGGATTATTATTTAGATGCTATACAAGGGAAGTCCTTCCTTTGGATAGGGAAAGAAGTCCCTTTCATAGGAAAAAATTGCTTAATGACTCCCAGATGCACAAGAAAAGTGAAAAAAGATAGCTCACTTGAGGCACGGCCTGTAGCTTACTGAGTTTATTAGTTCTCTAAGTGAAGAGTTGTGTGCCCTGCATTTCTTCTTTTTCATTTAATGTACAGACAAAAAAGACTTCATGTAGTCTAAAATTAAATGTATTAGGCTGCTTGTGCCAAATAGCAAACAGAGAGGGTTTGAATAATATTTTTAATGTCAATCAATATATGTTGTTTTAAAGAATCCCAGCTTTTTGGGTTATCTTTACTCTTCTCCTGGTTAATATTTAGAGTCATTTGGTTTGTTTGCAGGAGAGAAAGGAAAAGTAGAGCTTATTTTCTGCATGAGTTTGACAAAATCAGTGTGCTGTGGATAGCAATCATTAAAAGGATCTGTCATTAAGAACTGGTCTGAAATAGGTTATTTTTATTAGTCTTTTGATAGAAGATAGTAATTTGAATGGTTTGCAGAAAGGTGAGTGATACCTTGGGATAAAATACGCCCTATTGATTTAGGAAACCATCGAAGAACACAGAAGCTTTTTTGGGGGGTTGTTTTTTGTCTGTTTTGCACACCTGCATGCAGTTCTCTTCACTGCAGTGGTCATGTGCACAAGAAGAGAAAATGCAGGATGGCAACATGCACAAAACACCTCAGATTGTCCACAACTTTGCAATTACAGGAGCCTTTCTAAACAAGAAACCATTTTCAGTTCTAAGATCTCCTTGACTATGATGCACAAAATAATACCCAATCTGGTTAGAACCCAACTATAAATACATGGGAGGGCTGCAAAATGATCTGTGTAAAACTAGATTCATGCCTTGTAGCTATTAGATTGCTCACAGCCTTCTCAGACGTTACAACCCTCATTAAAGTATCTTTGACTTAATTCTGTTAAAAAAAAAAAGTTGTAATTGACACTCTAATGCTGCCTTACTTAATCTTCATGTATAATTTATTCATCAGCCACTGCCATTGCTAAATCATTTAAGAATAAATTTTCATTGTAAGAGGAGCGTCACTGTAGTTAGATCATTATGCATTTCCAAGAAAACTTATTACTCTGGAGAGAAGCAAATATTTTTAGATTTATATCTTCTTTTTTTTTTT
>VYZU01075820.1:0-46896 GCA_013401355.1 Ceyx cyanopectus | reverse complement strand
GTAAAAAAAAAATTCAATCCTGAGTGCTTTATGCAGATATGAAAAAAAAATGGTTTACACCCAATTCATTTAATTCTGCAGCAGGGATTTTCAGTCTATTTTGCATTAAGTTTCTGTTTTGAAGATGAGTGATTACTTCTGTTGCAGTAGGTGCTAATAATTTCCTCCATAGATAAAGTCTCTGATGTCTGTCATAGGGGGTGGTATATGAGGCAGATGTTGTTTTGGTCGGTTATTTTTCAAAGGAACTCTCTGAAGACAGAGGCTGAATTCCAATTAAAAGACATGCCTCTTTGGTCACCTTGCTGTCTTATAAGACCAGGCCTGCTTTGCAGTGTAACTCATGCTCTTCTTCAACTAAACCAGCATTTCCTGGGCCCTCCCTTCCAGTTGACAAATGTAGGGCTATTGCCATTTCCTGACATCTCTCCACAATTCCACCTGCTCTCTCCAGGGTTCTCAAGTGCTGTGGTATAAGAACCTCACCAAGATTGACTTGCCAGTTTCCTTGTCGCACTGAGTTTACACTTATGAGGAAATGAACCACACCAAGTATTCTTGCTTGCTTTTTATAAAGTCTGTTACGGTGCTTCTGGACAGCTCATGCACAAGACAGTTTCCAAAAGATTTGGAAAAGAGCAATCCTGGAGCTGAAAGCAAAAGTTAATGGCAAATAAAAACATATTGATTTAAATAGTGTGACCATGTAGTGAGCTTACATGTTTTCAATTTCCAGCAGGGATGAGAAGGGGAGAGGCTGTCTCAATTTAGGGTAGCACACTCATGAAATGTGTACTAATCTCTGTAACACAAACTCATATCTCGTTTGCTAATGTCAGAAAAGATCTGTGCAAACACTGGGCAGCACAAATGGAGGTGCTGTGTCACAGGGCAGAACTAGCAGCAACTTACAAGGCATTTCTGAGAGCATATTGGGAATACTGGTTGAAGTTCCGGACATCTTATGAGGAGGCTGCAGACAAGTTGCATCAGAATCTGTTTCCATGGGGATGCTCTTGAACTTTCTTATTATAGGAGTTAATCAACATTATCTAAAGGTATGAATTATAAAATAGATTAGTTTGATCTGCCTTCAAACTCCTCCATTTAAAGAACAACATGCCAAGTGCCTGAGGGATACGATAACTGTCTACAAGCTTATTGTGAATGCTGGTTTTACAACTCCCTGAATAATGGGGCTCTAGCCTATAACTGAAGCTGCTACGTAACATAAACAAACAAACAGAAAATGCTTCCTCTATTTTCACAGCTATTAAGCACTAGCAGAGGAGGAATTATCTGCCATATTCAATAAGACTATGATTAGATAAAATGGGACTGGTTGATCCTCAATATGTCCTAATACAATAATAAAGAATGATTCCCTTAGCAATGAGCTCAATTACCCTGCTTCAGAAAAATGTGGAATCAAATGCTTGGGATTTTCTAGGATGTTTTGGAAATAGCATATATGGACAAATAGGAGACTGTTGAGTACATAAACAGCCTTTGACAGCTCTCTGATCTTTAGGGTCTTTCAAAGGATAGTGCTGCTTCTAGCATCGCAGATATGGCTACTTCTCCTGACAGGGTATCTCTGGGCCGAATAGGGGATAATGCTACAGAGGCCAGGCTTCCCATTTTTCCTACTGACATACACCAGACACTAAGGATTTACCCAAAGGAAGAGTGATCTATGGAGTCCTAGAAAGCAGAAGCCAGAGAAACTCTTTTGCTTCCCAGACACTTTTCTAGCATAGAGCAAAGAACGCTCCAGACCTTCAGTAGGTTGTTCAGACGTCTTAGTGGGTAGCAAAATACTTTCTAGTCGAGGCTCAGAGCAGAGGGAGAGTTCTATCTAGGTGGCCTGAACAGTCTGCTTCCCTCTGCAGCTAGTTCTGCGTGCAAAGAGCTGTCATGCTTGAGCACAGTCACTGCCATCTGCTGCTGGGTGCGTATGGCCCATTTGCTGGGCTGCTGATCATTGATTACTGATGAGAAAACTTGGCCAGAGCAGCTACTCAAGGGAGAATGCCAGAAATGTTACACAGGCAGCCTACATCTGTCTCTGCTTTGGGATAACACTGGGAGATGGACTAAGAGGACAAAGCACAGGACTAGACAGGGCTCTAGGTTATGTTACTTCTTTTTTCTCTGTTTCTAGAGGTTGATGGTTATTGATTGTAACAGCATCATGCGTTACAGATATGTGAATGGTTGTTGAGTGAAAGATGGGGGGAGAAGGGGGAGATTGTCTTAGACTTTGGCAGCAGAAGCAACATTTTTTGCAATTCCCCATTCACTCCTACATTTCATTACTCTCTTTGGCCCTCCTTAGTGTACTTGTGTGGACTTTTGATCCATCCATTGAACACAGAGTCCATTTGGTCACCAGGAGCCATAGTTGCCAGCACATGAAGCAATATACTAAGCTCTGTATAGCACTGCAAAAGAATAAAAGGGAAAAGGATGAAGCAAGGATGTCAGTCTCCTGCTATCGTGTATATTTCCATTGTGCGGGTGGAACACAGTAGCTCAGCCATGAGATGTCTAATCCCCCTTTGTGCATCAAAGGCTGAACTTCCCAGCATTCCAGCCTACTTCTAAAAATACCAGCCTTGTAACTTCACTGTGCCTCAGTTTGCCCAGATGAGAAAGGCAAGGGAAATGTGTCCATGATTAAGCTTAATATATGTATTTTATAAGTGTTTGGAGAGCTGCAGAAGAAAGTTATTTGATTCTGTAAAAACTCTGACTGATAGAATTACAGAGAATGTTATTTTATCTCCTAATCTCTTACTTAACTATGAAATTTCTCCTTGCAATTTCTACAGCAAGTCCATAGCTACTTGATTGTCTGGAAGGTACTTCTTAGAAAGGCTTTTGAGTGGGTTTAAAAGCAGCAGATTATCAGAGACTCTACCATATTTCTTTTATAAATACTTTTGGGGTAAGTAGTTAATTAGTTGAGTGGAAAATGGTTAAGGGTTAATTAACTTCATTTCATAATGCCTTAAAAAAATGGTGTGCTTTCCAGTCTGATTTTTGTTTCACCTCAGAAGTACATTTATCATGTATTCATTCTCAATTTTTCTTCTAAACGATGTGTGGATATCAAAAGAGGCTATTACTCTGTGATTAGAAATAGATCCCTTAAACAGGAAATAGGAGATTTTAATATGCTAAAGTTCAAACATACGTTGTTGTACATGCTAAAAATATCCTTGTGCTTATGCTAGCTACTATACAATATGTTGAAATAACTAACTAGAAAGTTGCCCATACACCTACATAAGCCTGCAACACCCTATAATCAACACATTGCCAGCCACAAAACAGATCAATCACTTTAGTCCTCACCATAAGTAAATTCTTCTGCTTCACCAGCTTAGCACACTGTGAGAAAACCTATCACAGTCTGACATAGCTTGATGTACCCGGGGACATGGTTTTTTCAAAATATGTTCTATACACTTAATAAACAACATATAAAGTCAACAGTAGAAAGCCAACAGAGCATTTCCATTCCAGCACAAAACAACAGGCAACAGAAAGGCTGTGTGGGAGGTGTAAATACAGTGATAGTGAGTGATGGAGAATTATACAGCACTGAAGAACTGATCTGAAACTGTTAACTCTTCCAGACTTCTTCATCTTTTGTTTTTGTGTGTTTTGGGTTTTTTTTCTTCTTAGAGAAGCAGCATTTTTTGCAAACAATATGCAACAAAAGTCCTGATTCTTTTTTATTTGACTGTCACTTTTTTTTTTTTGCTGTTGCACCAGTACTTTTTTTTTTTTTACTCCTTTGGTTTTTACATTTCAGCATCTTTTCAGTTTTAGTAGTGTTTATCAGACACATCTAAAGGAACAGCTGGAAACTATTTGCAAGCAGAATACCCTCCTTCATTGTATCAAACCTTGAATCACTGGCTCCCTCAGGAGTAGTTACTGAGCTGAGCTTCATTGGTGGTGTATTGTGTATGTGCTATTTGGCTGTGTGACTGCTTACCAGTGACAGCAACAGGTTCTGGGGGAGCCTGATGTAAAGATCAATGAATCAGAAGCACTGGCAATTGAGAGATTATCTTGAGTCCTGGCAAGCCAGCAAGAAATAATTCAATAAGGACTAACAAAGGCCAGAGGGTTGCTGGGTTGGGATTTTTTTGTTTGTTTGTTTGTGATTGTTTGTTTTAGTGAAACAATGTGTTTTTTTCCTAGAAGCTTGAAATAGAGAAGCAATCAATTTGGTTTGGAGAGAAAGAGAAAAAAGTTGCACAGGTACTTCTCACCATGTTTCATGCAGAAATACCAAATTCCTTTGGGTGGGAGGCATGGAATGGATTCAATCAGGTTGAAAGTAAGATGGTAGTTTGGAAGACTGAGAATCATTATCAGCTGGGATTAGTAACCAAGGCTGATGGTATTTTCACTTCTAAGTAAAGCTGAAATATTTTTTCTCAGTTTAAACTGGAATTGCTCAAAGAAGGTCCACAACTCTAATCTAATGTCAGACTTGGTGACTCCTAATGGTCTTATATGGGTATGTGATCTATGAACCTTTTCCCTACTGGTATTGGCCTGATATTGCTGCTTCACTGTATAAAACCCCCACATTTTTATAACCTTTCAAGCTAGAAACAAGTTATGGCCACTGTGATTAAAGCAACGATCAGAATTGGCAATGAAATATGTATATCATTATTACATATTCCTTCAGTGACATTCCTAAACCCATTTGGTCAAATCACCTTTGGCTTCAGAATTCATTGCGTTCTTTGCAAAGGAGAGGTGCTCTGGGGTGAGCCTTTCAACACATGAATATGAAAGAAGCATTTGACTGGGATCCTTACTGCAAACTGGGACCAACAGGACTGGATGAAGGTCTAACAGCAGAAGTGCAAGTGACAGAGTGGAGCTTGACTGAGACTCAGTGGAAATTTCATATCTTGTAATTATGGTGCATACTGTCCCACTATAGCTATGTGGGAAAGGCTCATCTGCTTTCTGCTTGGAGGTAGTCATTGCTATTTCTCTTTCAATTCTTTTAGAGACACCACATTGCCCATGAATCCAATATATGTATTGTTGCAAAAAATAATGGATTATACCATCTACAGATCCTACACAGGATAAAATGGTTGTGCTGTGTAGAGCTAGAGTAGTACGAAAGCAGGAAAAGAAGGAGCAACAGTAGAACAAAAACATTTAATGCCTAGGAGTGTAAGTTAATAAAAGCACCGACTTGCCAGGGTTTTGGTGCCATTTAATGTCTATATTAAAATTTCCAATGAAATGCTAATATTTCCTTTCCATTTCTTCTTTGCATACCCCCTCACTAAATCAAGTTTTGTTAAGTAGCAAATATAATTTGAACAAAAGCTCTCAGAGACAGAATTTATATAGAGTGAAGATGACTCAATTTCTCAGTAATGGAGATGAAAAAGCACTCTAATGTCTTTAAAAATATGCTAATGATGCTTCCTTTTCTTTCCCGCTGCATAAAAGCATTTAAAGCTGTAAATGCTGGGGATCTGTAGGAAAGCAACATAACAAAGTTTCTTGAAAGATTTCTTTGTGATACATGGAAGAACATAGGAACTCCTTTCTTTTGGAAGGCCTAGGTCAAATCCTAATGGTATATTTGAAATTGGTGCTTATCACCTAATTAACCTTTCCTTGTTCTCTTCACAGACATGAGTGCCCCACATGCTATGACTTCTTATTTCTCTGAGAAATTCAGCTCTGATGTAAGTAAGGAGTTGTGGGCATCTCAACAGAGAAGCTGAGCACAAGTCAGTTGTGTTTCCTCGTGGAAAAGGAAAACTGACAGTGGACTGCATCAGCAAGAGGGTAGCCTTTAGGTCAAGGAAAATTTTCCACTCTGTTCAGCACTTATGAAGCAACAAAGGAAATTCTAGCTAGGAACTGGGGAAAAAAAATAAATTAAAATCTTAGTGGAATGAATAATGGTCAAACATGAGGCCAGTGGTCTAGAGAGGACAGTGGGGTGGCCAAACAATTGTGGAACATTAGAGACTGTGCTTAATGACATGTGCTAGAAATTGCCCACTTGCTGCCTTGCATTTGCATGCTCTCATAGCCTGTAGCTTGATTCATTGTCATTTCCCAAGATGAAAAGGCCTGGTAAATTAGTAATGTCAACACAAGGGTTTGTTAACTCAATTAAAAACTGGACAAAGTAGAAGTGTTTCTGGCACTTACCTTCTAGAGGTCTTTACCTCAGGAGTGACTGTCTGTTTTGATGTATTGCCTTTTGCTCTTCCTTCATACTTTACTCCCCAAAATCAATGCTATATTTGATTATTTTTGTTTTTTGAAAAACACATATAAAATGTGGCATCAGATCAATAGCACAAAGGAAGCCTTGTAGGAATAGTCAAGAGGAATCTTTATGCTACTGAAAAAACCTTTATCTGCCCTCATACCCTAGGAGTCTTTATTTTTTCCTTAGGTTCCTTGATTTCCTTAAATCTCAAGCATTCGTCTTTCAGTGCAGAAGAGATCAGGGGATCTGACAAAGGCTGTAGCACCCACAGCTACTAACTACTGAATTAGGCGTGGAAAGGAGTACTCCAGCAGCCAGTACAGAATGCTTTGGGACACAGGGGAAGTCTGGCAACCCAACTGGGCTGCACAGAATCATAGGCACACCTGTATGATGCATCTTGGCCAGAATACACAATATACAATGTGAGCTACAGGCTCCCAATTCCCCTCCTGTAATCCCTAGAGAGTCATCATCTCTGTCTCTCCTTCTAAAGGGTGCACACTTTACCGAGTTCCAGCCATGAGGAGGGAATTCAGAGACAAGGTCATAGCTCTGTCTGCTCCCTTTAAGGAAACTCAAAATGTCTGTACCTCTGAGTACCATCCCAGGCTGCTCCAGTAGTTAACTCCCAGACTTCCAACTTGATAGGGTAAGACCTCTGGAGAGACGCTGCTAAGCCATCTTTCTTCTTCACTCCTCTTTGTAAAGTCAGAATTGGTGCTTAGAGATCATCTTCCTTGCCCCATCTGCTAATTTGCATGCCACATCTTCACTCTGCCACCACAGTGACAGGGGTCTTGTCTCCTCTGGGGCTTACAGCCATCGGTATTCTGAGGACCTGCTTAAAACTGATCCAGAGATGAAATAATCATTAGGATGCCATCGACCCCATTTTATGAATTCACTAAATGCTGCAAATAAAGATATAGATTTTATTGTCAGACTGCACAAACAGGGCCCTCCCTGAGATGTTGGAATTGATGCTGTCTGAATCTGAAGTGGCTGGAGAAATAAGCAAGCGTGGAAAGTATCTGGCATTTGTTTAAGAGATGTGAGATGAGACCCTGGTGATAAATCATGTGTTGAAACAAATGAGAGTTAGCAAAAGCTAACAAATCAGCTCTGATTTGTCTTCCAGGGGAGGTTATAGATCTGTGATTCTTAAGGGGCCCAGAAGGCCTTAAGAAGAAAAGAAGAAAAGGTTCAAACTCTGACTACCCTGCATATCACACACTTCTCTTCCTACTAGGACTTTCTCATTCGCTAAATAAAACCACAAAATACCTTAATTACTCAGCTCAAATTTATTTTTTGTTTTTGTTTTTGACTTAAAAAAAAAAAAAAGTATGCATGCATCTCTGACCAAGCATGACAGAAAACCAAAGAAAAAAAAAGGCAAGAAGCTAATTCAAAACAGGTAGCAATTAAATCAGCTTCTAAAGCCCCAAAAATGCCCAAAGCTTGTAGCATCCTCCAGCAAATATATGATCACTAACTCTCCCTTGTGTTTAAGCTGCAGATCTTCATGCCAGCTCAGGCTCTTCTCATCTCCAGTATAGTGTGCAAAGGCAAATGTACACTCAAGCAAGCTGTGCAAACCTTGTCAGCACACGCATCAGTGCTCACCACCCTCACAGGCACAAGGTGTCCTTTGTATCCTGTGCAACCTGCTTTCCAAAACCTCATCAGTTATCCTGTAAATCTGTCAGTGGTGCCTGCTCCAGAACATGCTGTCACCTGTATTTCCTTCCCTGTTAAACATACAGCTTTGAATGTGTTCCTCTCATTCTAGAACAACAATTGGCTTGAACAGAAAATTAAAATTTGCTTGCAGATATTTTCCAGATTTAAAAATAGCTCACAGAGACCTACTCATGTCCAACAATCAGATTTTGTGGTCTGATGTTATTGACCTGGAGTCACTGGTGTAGCATGATATACTTATGAAATTTTTGGCAGGAATGAAATGTTTAGCAATTTCAGCCTAAGGGATTTCTAATGAAAAATTCATACCTAAGTGCATTCCTTCTTATTTTTTTCTCTTTGCATTCCTTCAAAAAGCACAAAATGTGCTTGTTGTTGGAATCTCTTATAATGTCTATCCATCTGGTGGTCACTATTCTTTCCTGTTCACTACCTTTTCCCATTGAGTTCATTTTCTTGTACCATATATATCTGAATTTTTCACCATATTTATGCATTAGTATAGCAGTCATCTTCAGGCTATTGGATGTCAATGTTTGAATAATATTACTAATTTATAAGTCTTAATTAAATTTGCTTTTTGTGCTGTTCTGGATGCTTGCATACAATCACAGATGTTTTAAATAGGAAACAGGTAAATTAGGTGAGAGTCTGAATTTCCTTACATTTTCAAATGTACAGACTGGGTACTGGTCATGATGACTTTGGCTTGGAGACCATAGATTGACCACAGTTCAGCCTCCCTTTAATAAGAAAATGGGAAGACTTCAATGAGATTTAAGACAAAATCTTGACATTTGTAGGACCTTTGAGGAATGGCACATTGACTAAAGGTGTCATGGGAAGGACGGAATCTGGGTGTCAATGACTGTCTACATGCAGCATGGAGGTGAGTGGGAAATTGGTGTGTAATGAATATTTACATTGGAAAAGACAGGAAAGAGAGGGATCTGGGAGTTTCCTCAAGAATGACTAATTCAGGTTGTTCTTTAGGGAGCAGGACCTGCAATTGGGAATTGATGGTGCAAAACTTTTCTGTGGGAAGGACTTAGTAAGGGACAGAACTGTTTATAATATTAAATTAAAATGTTTTCCAAAACCTTGCTCTGTCAGAAGTCTGTGCAGTGCTCAAAGATTTCATCCTCTTCTATAAGACATGTCCTGTTTTTTGCTCATATGAGGGCTCTGAAACAGATGGTAAGTCCCAGCATGCCATGTAAAATTAGAGAGGAAAATTGTCTCTAGAATAGAATGTGCAAAAATGTGAGAAAGGTCTTTGTTAATGCTGTTGTGCTTCTTTTTACTGTAAACCTGCATAGGCTTCTGGGGGAGGAGGAGTCACACTGCTCTGCCTTTCTGGTGAGGTGGAGAGCTAAGGAGCAGGTTGAATCTGGGATGCAATAATGTTAAAAAGGCTGTAACTTTCTGGAGTGGTACTTGGTTGTGAACCAAGAGCATCTCAGCTCACACATAGCAGCTCTACTCACACAAAGCACAGCGTTTGCTGGACAACACTGCTAGGTCTGGGCACTTTTGAGGTTTCACTAATACACAGTCTGGCACACACACAGACTTACTGAGTGTGCACAGGTTGGGGGTATTACCTGGGGAGCACAACCACAGGTGCACTACACTGTATAGCTCAGTTGGTAGTTGTGCTTAGGTCTTCTGTTCTAGCCAAGATGAAAGGACCCTCTGTAGAGATGTGGATATTTTTTTCTCCTGTAAGGGCTATCCTTTTAGAGCAGATGGGAAAGGTGCACACAGCAGAATATCTGCAGTGTTTTAAAGAATCTGCAAGAGAGAGAAATTAGCATCAAGACTGAATGTGGGATTTTAAACAACATATGGAGAATAAATCTTGATTAAGCAAGGTTGAGGAGGAGGAGGAGGGGCATCTAAGTCAAACAGCAGGGCAGATATGGCACTAAATGCTCTCCAGGACAAGCTCTTATAGGCTATTAGCTACTTCACAAGCTGGCTAAAATGCAAGAACCGGTGCTAACGCTTCTCTGTTGAGCATAAGCATAGGTTTGTATTTTCCTACCTCATCTCATGACTTAAGACTGCAAGTCTGGTTTTACCTTGGGCTACATGCTCTTTCTCTCAGCTCTAAACCTAGCTGAGGGATAAGGGTGTCTAAATAATCTCAATGTGCCAGTTATAATTCCCCACTGAAAACAGAATGGCAAATTCAGAAACTAGCCAGTGACACAGGATCCCCAAGATAGGGGTGGGAGAGGCAGTAAAGGTATCAGATCATGCCAAATACACCTTGTTGCTTCTATTACCTTGAGCCTTTGGGACAAGGGCACATGAGAAAGAATTCAGGTATCCACATAAACTTATTAGAGAGAGTAAAATAGACCTGCTAGCAAAGAGAAATGCCTTCTCTCCTGCATATCCCTGCTTGATAGAGAAAAACAATTAGCACAAGGAATTTGTCTTAATGCAGTTTTATGTTTTAGTGTCCAATTTTGCACAGGAAGGAGGTGCCTGGGGATTTCCAATACATCTGTTCTAACAGAGAGGGCAGAGGGAAATGACTTTAATTAAAGTAACAGGAGTACACTTTGAACTTTTACAATCTGATCAAACTGGAACAGAAGGAGGGAAGCAGAAGAAGCCACAATGGAAAGGATTTATAAAATATAAATCAGAAAGCAGAAAGGAGAGAACATAACAAATGGCAGGCCAGGTGCATCTCTCCTAAGTGGTGCTGAATTTAGCCCAAATCTCTCATGCTTTTTTTTTCCCCTTGGCCATCTGAACAGATGTCTGTAGCCTTCAGATAAATTATAAAATATGAGGGGAAGAATTCTTCTCAGTGTTGTTGCCTTAAAAAAAAAAATAAATACAACATTCCCAGCTGCTGAATTTTACTGTGTTTACTTTTACTGCTCAGGAACTAGAGGGAAAGAAGACAGTGAACAGCTGGGATTTGTAGGGGACAGTGGGCTCTTCCATCAGCACATTTGCTCTCCTCTTGCCTTCCCATTACCTGCTCAGTGAGCTATCAGCTTTTCTTCCTCTCATATTGTTTTTTTCTGTAGGTGGCAGGAAAAAAAAATAAATCAGTTTTTCTGATCAGTGTCTCCATTTTCCTACTCCCCATGTGAAAGTTAGACCAAAAGTCACTAAAACACTTTCAGACAGACTGAACTTCATGCAACACTCTTGCCTGATGAATTCTCTAGGCTGCCTCTGGACAGTTCCCTGCTCAGCACTTTTGTTTAAGCCCCTTAAATGTGTCTTCAGTAGGGTCTGCCTTTTCCAAAGACTAGGCACAGAGATGTATGTGGAAGCTGGGGTTCCAAGGGCCATATTAACATAGCCTGCCAATACCACTGGGAGCCTAAGTCCCAGTATAAGAATAGCATTTGCCTAATCCAGACAATAGCTGTACCTAAAAGCTGAATTTTCTTGTACACACACACACACACACACACACACACACACACACCCTTCACAAGCACAGGAAAACAACTGCAAGTGTCTTGCAAGATATGCAATCCTATCTTGGTCTCATGCAACCTCAGAACCTCCTAATTTTCAAATTGAACTTTCGCCCTTCTCACCTTGTCAAGAGTGCAAAACAAATGACAAACTGATCTTGAGCTCTTCACAATGTTAATCTCAAATGAGCTCTGGTCTATTCATTTCTGCACTGAAGGATTTATTCAACAGAGAATGTAAAGGGGAGAACATAATAATGAAGCTTTAATTGTCAAACTCTTCAACTTGTTGCTCTCCTGCACCCCAGTGAAAACCATCAAAGACAGCTTCTATTAGAAATATTAACTATTATGTAGATAAATAGATGCAATTAGCTCTAAAAGCACCTTGCTTAATAATAGCAAGTGGGGGCAGTGGTCAGGGGTGAGGTGACAAAACCTTTTTCAAATGTTGACAGATGCAAAAAGCAACAACAGTAGGAAAATAAACACATACATTAGCAGTTTTGCTAATGGTAGTAGTACAGAAAATAATGCTGCAGAAGAGAAAGCATTTTAGAAAAAATAATGCATGTCCTAAATTTCAACAGTGCACATAGTGAACTCAAATGAGACTGCATTTTAGTCTGGTTTCCTACTAGAAGTTTACATCACCATGCTTTGTTTGAGCATCCTCTCCTCTTCCACTCCAATAAAATCTGAATACAGTGCTGAATTTGAACCCAGTCTGATATCATGACAACCAGTTTCACTGAAACAGATTGCTCTGTACAAACAGGCATCTCCTTCAGAGACTGAGACAAAAACCCTTTTGTATCCTGTGACCTGAAACTTCCACATGGAGATGAGTCTTCATGGGACACCTGGCAAAAAACTTCAGGCAGACTTTGTACCTCCTTAAACACCACAGCCAGCAGCCAGGGAAAGGTATCCACACAGATACGATGCTTTATGTGCACCATAGCTCCAGAACAACTCCTTTTCTTTGCTCACAGTAGCTCTCAGAGAAGAAAGAAGCACCAGTCCTTCTCCCTTTGTGAAGTGCCAAGTGACCAGGAAGCATCAGTGGTGCATAAAAGGCCACGTTCCCAGACGTGTGTGCAGTACTACTGTGGTGCTGCTGCCAGGGCAGGGGGCATGGGAGAAGGTTCATGTGGCAGCAGACATCCTCTGTGCTGCTCCCCAGGCATAGCCAAGCCCTGTGACTCTGCTTTTATTGCAGTAATTGTCCTTCCAACCTTCTCCCTTCCATACTTGACTGTGGTTTTTATAAGGACATCTCTACAGCTTTCCTCCCGAGTTTCCCAACCTTCAAAGGAAGACAAAAGAGGCAAAAAATTTTACAGTATCTGGTAGCAGGCCATCTCCCAGGGGGGATTGAATTATCAGTGCTGTCTCTTACAGTGAGATCAACAAGCTACTCTGTATATATTTTAGACAATGCCTTTATGGCCTTTTAAATCAACACGCTCTCAGATCTCTCTCAGCATCACCTACGGCACAAATTCTTTTTCTCCAATTTTCTGTAAGCTGCCATAATTAGATGGATTAGGGGAATAAACAATCTATCATTTANGAGGTGACAAAACCTTTTTCAAATGTTGACAGATGCAAAAAGCAACAACAGTAGGAAAATAAACACATACATTAGCAGTTTTGCTAATGGTAGTAGTACAGAAAATAATGCTGCAGAAGAGAAAGCATTTTAGAAAAAATAATGCATGTCCTAAATTTCAACAGTGCACATAGTGAACTCAAATGAGACTGCATTTTAGTCTGGTTTCCTACTAGAAGTTTACATCACCATGCTTTGTTTGAGCATCCTCTCCTCTTCCACTCCAATAAAATCTGAATACAGTGCTGAATTTGAACCCAGTCTGATATCATGACAACCAGTTTCACTGAAACAGATTGCTCTGTACAAACAGGCATCTCCTTCAGAGACTGAGACAAAAACCCTTTTGTATCCTGTGACCTGAAACTTCCACATGGAGATGAGTCTTCATGGGACACCTGGCAAAAAACTTCAGGCAGACTTTGTACCTCCTTAAACACCACAGCCAGCAGCCAGGGAAAGGTATCCACACAGATACGATGCTTTATGTGCACCATAGCTCCAGAACAACTCCTTTTCTTTGCTCACAGTAGCTCTCAGAGAAGAAAGAAGCACCAGTCCTTCTCCCTTTGTGAAGTGCCAAGTGACCAGGAAGCATCAGTGGTGCATAAAAGGCCACGTTCCCAGACGTGTGTGCAGTACTACTGTGGTGCTGCTGCCAGGGCAGGGGGCATGGGAGAAGGTTCATGTGGCAGCAGACATCCTCTGTGCTGCTCCCCAGGCATAGCCAAGCCCTGTGACTCTGCTTTTATTGCAGTAATTGTCCTTCCAACCTTCTCCCTTCCATACTTGACTGTGGTTTTTATAAGGACATCTCTACAGCTTTCCTCCCGAGTTTCCCAACCTTCAAAGGAAGACAAAAGAGGCAAAAAATTTTACAGTATCTGGTAGCAGGCCATCTCCCAGGGGGGATTGAATTATCAGTGCTGTCTCTTACAGTGAGATCAACAAGCTACTCTGTATATATTTTAGACAATGCCTTTATGGCCTTTTAAATCAACACGCTCTCAGATCTCTCTCAGCATCACCTACGGCACAAATTCTTTTTCTCCAATTTTCTGTAAGCTGCCATAATTAGATGGATTAGGGGAATAAACAATCTATCATTTAGCTTCTGAATATAGTAGATGAAACTCTGCTATACAGCATCACATCCCATTAAAAGACTGCCTCAGTGAACACAAGCTATTTCACAGTGACGGAGGTCTTAATAACCGTGCCTAAAGGGAAGTTATTATTGGAAAGAAATATCAGGCATATAAACCATGGCAAATACATGGAGGATGTTAGGGCTGGGAACTCACATCATCAGGTTGTGATCCAGAGCAGCAGGCAGCAGAGCAAATATGCTACAGGACTGCTGTGCATAATCTTAGAGTTCAGCATGTGTACCCCACATACACCCCCGACTCGTGTCCTGCAGACATGCAGAAAAGAACTGAATTTCGTTTCTCTGTGTAGTGCCTTTTGCCACGTGCCCTTTCTTATTTATTAGTTTTAACCCCCTGCATGTCACACCATCAGTGTCTCTCTGCAGCACAAGGTGTCACTTTGCAGTCCTTTTGGTTCCACGTGAGCAGATGTTTTTGCCAACCCTACTGTAAAGATAGCTCTAAACAAATATGAAAATTCTCTTTTGTTACTCATAGGATTCTTCTATTCAAGTACTTAATATTTTGACTACCTTATTCTCAGAATTACCAAATGTTTTCTGAATGTTATCATGGAAAATTACCTTTTGGCTCCAACAGCCACCCAACAAAATATTTTGTTATTTTATTCTTGCAAATATTGATTTGTGGAACTTAAACTTTGAGGAAATGTGTTGCTTTTGACACTTCCTTCTAGAAAGACTTAAACCCAGGATTAAAGCTGTATGCATCAGCTGGGTGAGACTATCCAAATAGAGAGCAGAACAATAATCCCATTAGTTAGTCATTCCCCTTGGATGTAACAAAGCTTCAAAATCCTGGTGAACCAAGCTGGACAGGGACCTGAACTCCTCCATAAGAAGTGTAGGCTTTAGGCAATCTAGGCTGTGAATCCCTCTTTCTTCACCTATTGTTTCTTGCTGTTTTTTAAACAGGGTAAAAATTATAATTCATGAAACGTTTAGACACAAATATCTTGATGCTGTCCATCTACTATTAGTAAATAACAGTTCTTCTACTATTAATGAATAACAAGCTCTAGACAAAGGGCTACTTTTTGAAAAAATGCTGAAAGCATCACTTCATTTAACAGGTGAATCATATATCCATGTAAGCTATAAGAATGTATCTGTATGGTAGATTTAAACATCCTAAAAATGCAATATGATCCAGCAACACTTAGAGATGCCTCATTGTTAGTGCAAAGCAATAGAATGACTGAAAAATATATTGTCTCCTAGTAGCTGCAAAAATACCCCAACTAGAAGTATTTCTAGAAAAATCAGACTTTCCAGAAAGCACCCTCTATTGTGGGCAGCATGAGGTTACAGCCTTCCCAGAAATGGCACCTCTGTCTGTGACAGTGTGGCCTCTGAATCCTCCTTTTTCCTGTGCAGGAGCATGTCTTGAGTTGTCTAAGTCTGGTCAGACAAAGAAGACAAAACTCATCAAAGTTCAGAAGTGCTGTGGCCCTAGGTGATGTAGGGAAACTTAACATTTAGCTATGTTGCACACAAACATGCATGCATGCTGTTTGAGAAGTGGAGTGTGACAGGTAGCATGTTCATCACCATGCACAGCATGTGGGTGTAAGTGTGGAAAGTGCTTCATCTGAGAGGGCAGAAAGGCAGAGAAAGGTGGAGCTGAGAAGGAAGGTTGGGAGCACTTTCCTCCACGTTACTATTTTCAGCACTGTTGCAGCTAGTTTGTGTGCAGATATGAGCAGCTGTCATCTCTGTGCCTTTTACATCTTAGTAGAAGTCACTCATGAGCTGGCATGTTCTCGTGCTCTCCCCAGGTCTGACTGCTGCTTGAGAACATTGTTTCACCCAAGCACTGCATTTCGTGGTGGTTGTGATTTTAATGCAAACTCTCAGCAGTAATTTCAGACCCTTTCTAGCAGTATTTTCAGACCCTTTCTCTTGGGCAGTTATTCTTTGTCTCATTTAGTTTTGAATGTTGTTAGGATTTATAGGGATGCTTTTAGTCAGTGTTTCAAATGACTAATTTCTTTTAAACCCCAAGCATATTTGAGGTTCATCAAACCAAAATACAGTGACTTGGGAATAGCTGACATGGTGGACAAAAAGAGGAATATTAAACCACATGGATTCCATACCAGAATGATTCCATAGCCTCGCTGAGGCAGAGAGAACATTATATTTATGTTGAGGCTGGAGGGGATATGAAGCTCCAGAGTTTTTACAAGTGAGGTTTTACAGAGACCAGCATGCAGCAGGGGAGGGTGGAGTGCTGCACCCCAAAGCAGCAACTAGTTGACAGGGTCTGTAAAGATGCTGCAGCAGAAGGAACTAAGAAGAGAGTGTTGGCCCTGTCGATCAAGCAGAGTTTTTGTGCTCAGGAAGGTGAGAAAAGGAAACTGGAGAATTCCTCCAACATTAAACTATTCCTCACCCCATTTCTTCCTCTAGATCACCCTTTATTTTTAGCTGCCATAACTCTTCTGCCATTACTTAACTGTCACTTTTCATCCCGAAGGAGCAGGCATTCAGTTTAATGCCAGACAGAGTCCATTTGCCCAAAAGATATTGGCAATGCTTTCAGCTCACAAAACAGTTTCTCATACTCAGCACAGAGCCTGCCAGCGTTACTTTATCATAAACAGCATACATCTTTCTTGGGAGGGCTGAGATACAAAAAGAGGATTTAGCCTTCTGTAGTCTTTTTCTATTTGCCTGATGTATTTTCCAAAGCACTTTTAAGATACAGAGTAGACACAGGGTTACTATGCTAGCTAACTCAGTTGCCTGTGAGCAATATCTCTCCTGGAGCTTTTAGTGCTTGTTTCATGAAGGGGAGAGATGCAGACCAGAACATTTCTCCTGTTTTCTTGGAAAGTACCCTAGAATCTCAGGCTTCAGGCAGGTCTGCTAGAAGGAAAAGTGACCTCAAGTTTGAGGGCTGAAGGACACATCTCAGACCACTAGCTCCAGCTTGCTCATATAATATCAATACAGGGTATAAATGCAAGGCAGGACCTTGGGTCTTAGGTGACAAATTGTGCAGCTTGGGGTCAACCCTATAAATCACAAGCAGCTTGTATTGATGTCATTGCCATGGGATTTAGGCTGTTATTTTGGTTTTAAGACCTAGGTCCTAAAAGGAACACAACAGAGATTACCTGCAGTAATTACCTGCAATCCCATGCAGGATTGTTCCATCTGAAGCATTTCTTATAGGCCAGATAAAGTTCCTTCTCCATCTCTGTTCCTAAATTAAGAAGATAGGAAGTATTAAAGAGCACTTGTAACATTTCCTTCTAAGCTGTGTGCTAGTTTTATGCCACTCAATGGATGTATCTCCTGATTTCAGTGTTTCTGTTTTGTTTTATGTAACATTTCCTTCTAAGCTGTATGCTAGTTTTATGCCACTCAATGAATGTATCTCCTGATTCCAGTGTTTCTGTTTTGTTTTATATATTTTGTCTATAAATGTTACTAAAAAGTAAATCTTAAAAATACCTTCAGTGTGAAACAGTCATGAATCACCATTCCTCCTACAGGCTGGCTCTCCATTTGCAGTCGTGCTGATTGCTGTAGTGTCACACAGGTACAGCAGCCCCTCTGTCCCACTTCCCACCACCTGCACACAAAACCATCCTGTTTGCAGAAAACAAGGATAATTATTGGGTTAGATGGAAAACTGATCATCTGTTGATCAGATAGCAGAGTACATAGCACTTTACAGAGAAGCCTCTCTGGGAAAAACAGGTGTCTAGAACAAAAGCAGACAGTTTGTCCTGGATGTCCAGTGCAACCCATTAGGAGCAGTGTTGTGAGCTCAGCTGTTGTGAGCAGTGGTGTGCTCAGTGAGCACAAGAGAGCACCCCTTCTAAGGTCTGGCACAAGCAGTGCCTGGAGATTCCCTTAAAGTGCTGAACACATCACAGGGTGAGTTTCCAGAAAGGAGGCATCTTGGACTTACCTCTCTAGAGTCATCATACACAGAGGAACTTCTTTAGGACATGAATCCACACTTCAGTTTTGGGTGCATGACAGATTTTTGTACCTTCAGTTGAAAACACTACTTGGTTGAAGCAGCACAGAAGTGCTGGTTTTTGTGCTCACTCTGCATAGTAGAGCTGTTTTGAAAAAACTCTCAAGTCCCATCCTCACAAATCCTGTTTTCTTTCCTACCTCAACATATAAATGAATGGCTAAGATACTCCAACATGTCTCCTGAGAAATACTGGGGTTTGTGTTAATCGATGTGCTTGCAGGACTCTGTGGTATCATTTGCAAACGTGTTGCAAGGGGAGGGGGGCAGGGGTGAGTTCTCTGTCAGCATGGAGCTGAGAGCTTAGCAGACAGTCATGGAGCTGCTCTGATGGTTTCCCTGCTTCTCCTCTATAAAGCCAAGTGATGGCTGGAAGTGTGCCTCTAAAATAAGGGGCAGGAAGACACTGCAATAATAAGGGAAACACTGGCATTCCCTTGGGTCCTGCATGTGTTGCCCCTGCTGCCCTCCCCACCCCCTCCCCACAAAAAGTCCCTTCTAGCTCATTTCTTAAAATACAGGCAGGAATTTGAGAGAGGCAGGAGGATGTGGCTTGTCTTTCTACCCCTCCTCTTTCTTCACTGTAAATTCTTAAACAGGCCCAAGAGACTAAATTGCTTTTTCAAGTTTTATCAGCAAGAAGGCAGCCCAGCAAAGTTCCAGTTCAGTGCTCAAAGATTGCCTTCATGTTTAGCAAGAAGCTTTCAGCCAGAAAATAAATAAATATATATGCTGGGAGGGGTGACTTCCCTTCCTGATCATATAGAATTTGCATTTTGTGGATGTAACTCATCCCCGTGAAGCATTTCTAAGTTTCCAATCTAGTCTTAAGTAAATTGCCTTCTGTATTCAGGACTATAATAAGACCTAACCCAATCAGGACACAGGATAGATGTGCTGGACCATGGAGACAGCTCCACTTACCACAGACTATTCCACAAGGCACTATCCAAAAATAACAATTTGGACTTTTCAGGTACACATTATGTCATTGAAAAAATATTTTTTTTAAGCCTGCTTTCTGCCATAAATTTTCTTACTTCAGTATCAAATGATATTTCACAAGTCCTGATTTTCAATGAATAGCAAAAGATGGGGAAGACTGAAAAGAGTATAATATGACCATATACATATACATGTGATGATTTCTGACAGAAAACTAGAGAAAAGGAATGCCTACAGAGAATGTTAGAAAAAAAAGAAAGGAAAATAACCTTTTCCTTGAAAAAGAAAATAATGGATTTGCAACACTAGTTTTTGTCTATTCCACTTAAATTCACTAGGTTCTGAACTAAATTGTCCTTTCAGAAGAACTGAACTTCTCAGAAAGCTGAAGAAAGCCATAATGGATCTTATGTGGTGTTAGTTTCAAAGGAGTCTTGGGAAGAATTTTAGCCTCTTCATGGTAAAGCCCTGTTTTTAGGGTATACAGCATGGCAATTTCTGGTTCCTCCTTTATTAAATTGATTTGCTTCCCCTTTAAAAGAGTAAAAAATGGCTTAAAAAGTGCACAGCAAAGTGCAACTCATAGAATCACAGAATGCTAGGGGTTGGAAGGGACCTAGAAGATCATCTAGAGCTTTCTTTTGAAAAAAGAAAACTTGCTATGTTTTGAACAAGCAGATGAGCTGTGTTACAACCCAATGTTCTTTTACCACAGTGCTCTGTGGAGCCACATGCTCAATGCCCTGGTGGTGCTAAGGGAAGGCATGGCAGGGGTCAGCTTATCACTCTGTGACACCTCTGGCTATCTAGTTGGGGGCTAAATGGACACCCACCTCGCTACAACCTCCTTTTGGGCAGTTGTAGAGAGTGATAAGGTCTCCCCTCAGCTTCCTCTTCTCCAGACTAAACAACCCCAGCTTCCTCAGCCACTCCTCATAAGCCTTGTTCTGTAGATCCCTCACCAGCTTCACTGCTCTTCTGTGGACCAACTCCAGCACTTCAATGACTGTCTTGCAGTGAGGGGCCCAGACTGAACCCAGCAGCCTCACCAGTGCTGAGTACCAGGGAACAATCACCTCCCTACTCCTGCTGGCCACACTATTTCCGACACAGGCCAGGATGCCATTGGCCTTCTTGGCCACCTGGGCACACTGCTGCCTCATGTTCATTGACCATAACCCCCAAGTCCTTTTCCACCAGGCAGATTTCCAGCCACCCCTCCCCCAGCCTGTAGAGTTGCATGGGGTTGTTGTGACCAAAGTACAGGACCCTGCACAAGACCTTATTGGGTCTCAACAAGGTATTCACCTCAGTCATACAGAGAAAAAGACTTCTCTGATTCCAGGAACTAGGAGCATAAGCATAAATTTGTCACCTCTAATCCAAAGATCATCAAATTAATAGTAATTATCCCTTTAATTATGAGCAAGGTCCATTTTCACCATGACTTAGTCCAACTTTTTAGATCCATCAGAAGATTTTGTTTGTCACTGACTACTTACACCATTGCACTAATATTGCTAATAATTAGAAGTCAATAAATAATAATTTAATATAATTATTGCAAAATAAGCAATAGATTAATATATTGAATAGCTCACTCTGTCCTATTTGTGAATAATATTTTTTAAACTAGATGGGTAATTTGTTTCTAAAAAGTTGTAACATTTGTCAAATTAATTATCCATTGAATGTTATTCAACCAACTCTTAATAATACTGAGTTACCAGCAAGGGCATTCTTAAATGGCCACTTGAGTCCAAAATAAACATGTCTGAAGTTTCTGGGAAGATTTTTGCTTATCACTAATAAAATACTTATTGCTATGAAATATGATCTTTCTACCTCTAGAACTCATTATTAATTTTTAGTAAAAGAAGATAGAAACAGTAACAGAAGGAAATAAGATGTCCATCCTTTACTTCTGAAACCATAGCAACATGCCCATTTTCAGATGTGATGAAAGCTACACACGAAGTGGTACTCGAGGACAAAAGTTTAATTATGCCTGCATCCCCATTCCCTCATCTGCAGTGTTGAAAAAGGGCAGAGAAAACACTGAACTCTGAGCTCAACTTTGTAACCTTCCCTGTAGAAGTGATCCTGCAAAAGGGTTTTGTACCATGGGCTAGCAGGTTTGCAGTGTGTAATTGCAGGGTTAGTATCAGTTCAAGTCAAGAGAGTTTTCTTCACTTGAGGTTTGAAGGAGAACCCCAAGACAGAAGTTTTACATAAGCAGTCCTTCCACCCAGGGCAAGAGTAAGTGGACTCATATTAAGACCAAGAAACATCAACTGCTCTTGCTACCTGATAATCACCAAAGGTCATGGGTGAGATATTTGCTATTGATTCAGCACACTTTCCCCCCACCCATGCCTTTGCTCATCTCTGATAGATGCTCAGACCCAGGACTGAGATTCCTCAAGGAGCCATGCAGTGTACTTGGTACCAATCCAGCTTTTGATAGTGAAGATAATATTTATTGCTTAGGTAGAAAGCTCGTATTTTTTCAGCTCCTACCTGGACTGACCTAGTTGGGTTTAGCCTTGAAGAAAAAGAATGTAGTAAAGTGCCTTTAAAGATTAAAATCGATTTTACTTTTTACAGCTTTGCTGTAAAACCTTGGGCTGAAGTAGAATTTACAGTTATAATTACAGTATTTTAAACACACAGTTCTTACTTGTAGTTTTCACTATTCTGGCTTACATAACTCTGGTGTGTGTAACCTTAGCATTTTATTCAAGTGTTCACTCCATAATAATCTCATTAAAAATTGTATCATGTAAAGATAAAGCTCACATTCCTTCTTTTGTCAATTACCTGTAAAGTCTTTTGTATATATAAGCTTAAGGGGCCAAATACACAAGGGGGCTCTACAAGACCTGTCAGGCACTGTCATGTGAAATTACAGTAGTCATAGATTATTCTTGTTCTTCTGAACCTGCTCTTCATCTTCCTCCAAGACAATCACTGAGACATGGTGGGACAGCTCTCATGACTGGAACACTGTCATGGATGGCTATGTCCTTTTTAGGAAGGATAGGCTGGCAAGGAGAGGGGGTGGAGTTGCTCTCTATGTGAGAGCATTTGGAATATATTAAACTCTTTAAGCAGGTTGAAAGCTTGTGGATAAGGATTAAGAGGGAGACTAGTATGGGAGACATTGTAGTAGGTGTTTCCTACAGGCCACCTGATCAGGATAAGGAAGCTGATGAGCAGAGACTGAGAGAGCTGGGGCTCCTTAGCCTGGAGGAGACTGAGGGGGGAACCTCATGAATATGTCTATAAATATGTTAAAGTTGAGTGTAGGGAGGATGGAGCCAGACTCTGCTCAATGTCATCCAATGACAGGACAAGAGGCAATGGGTGCAAACTGGAGCACAAGAGGTTTAGGGTAAACACAAGGAAAAACTTTTTCACAGTGAGGGTGCCAGAGCCTGGAAGGGGCTTCCCAGGGAGGTTGTGGAGTCTCCTTCTCTGGAGACATTCAAGACCTGCCTGGATGTGTTCCTGGGTGACTTGGTCTAGGTGACCCTGCTCAGGCAGGGGGGGTTGGACTAGATGATCTTCTAGGTCCCTTCCAACCCCTAACATTCTGTAATTCTGTAATTCAAAGTTTTATTTACTTTGGTCACCCACTTGTGACCACTACTGTAACACTTTGACCTTAGTTGCAGCTATAGGAAGGTGAGCATAAGGTGGTTTTTATAAGCTTTGAGAGCTGTTTGAAGCTAAGAGTCTCGAGGCACTGGGTTCAGTGCTGCATGTGAAGATGTAAGCCTGGGGAGCTGGAGCACTTTTGAGATTTACCTGCATTTTCTTACCTACACAACAAGTTACCACATTCCAGACTATAAGTAAATATTGTCAGCTGAGGAGTTCAGGTACCAGCAGTGTGAGCCCAAGCCCTGAGTTAGATGGAGCCTTAACAGTTAGTAGGCCAGTTGCCTGAACTGAAGATGGTATTTTATTAAACATGCTGTATAAGCACCAGAAACCACTTTTTGTATCCCTCCATACTGAAGGATCATCTCTGCTGCAGTTGGGCTTGCACGTGCATTCAGCCAAGCTGGTACTGAGTAATTGAGAAGGACTTGGAGCAGGAACAGGTTCTGTCTCAGGCTTGCTTGGATATTTCAAACAGAAAGCCAAAGACAGAAGAGTCATATGAGGTGTTAATAGCAATGTCTGTATTGGATTTATAGATATTTCCAGAGTGCTGAACAAGCAATTAGAGATGGGAGAATGTGGAGCAGCCATGACTCATGTTTTGTGAAATATTGATGAGCTTGTAGGCAAATCCTTCAAGCACAGAGAAAGCCCACACACTATACTTGAACTACAGACCCTGGAGCCTGACATGCATTTCTCTATCTGTAAAACACTGGGTTTAAAACACAGATTCCAGTAAGAGCTACCTTGTGGGAGTCACTGCTTTAGGACAGACAGACTCTGGCCTCTTCATCTCTAGATTTTGTAAGCTCACCACTCCAGCTTCTTTGCCTTAAGCCATTGCAAATGCTACTGCAGTTATCACTCATCTTTCCAAGTACTTTAAAAGGTTTAGTTTATTTGGAATTTCATTTCTTGTTTGTGTGTATGCCTGATATATCCCACCTGCTATGTGAGCACAAGAGGCATATAGCAAATTCATGCCAGCAATCAGAAAAGCTCACAGATTCTTCTGTTCTTGTGCATGTGTGTCTGCTCCTGTGCGTGTGTGCATGTGCAGGGGCACATTTCTCTGTGGAAACTTTAATCAGACTCTAAACCCCTATAAACCAGTATAGTCAATGGATTTGTTTCCTAGACTCAATCACTGAATATTTACTATTAGATGAGTCCATTGCAAGCTGTGCACCTGCAAAACCATGCAATGAACAGGCATATGCAATCTTGCCTCAACGTGCACTGCAATGGGAAGCTCTGAAATGCAAAGTAATGTTAAACTAAGCAGTGTAATGTGGGCTTTAACCTTTAATTGGCAACCTGAAGTGTTTTCAGCTCAGCTTGGCTGGACATTCAGAGATTCAGCCTATGAATTAAACCAGTACAACTTCTCAGGTCCTCCTACAGTGTTGCTTGAGTGTTATTTCACTATGCTATTCCTCACAAGCTAACCCCAAGTATACAGTCCAATTTGCTGCACATATAGACATATCTGGGAATTTAACAAGTCATTAAAGTTGTCTGCTTTTATGATGTAAAATCATGTCACTGAGGCAAATACAATGTTTTCATCTCAAGCAGTTCAACAATAATGATGTTAACTGTACTGTATTGGTTGTACTACTGGACTTTTTAATAATTCCAGAGAATACCCAATATGCACCAAGGCTGGAAAAATTGCATCATAAGGTATGGTGCTTGTTCCCTTTCTACAGTACATAATCACATAGCCAATAAATGGCCAAAGCTTCTCTGTGCTTCCAGTGTTTAACAAAGCTATGCTATGCCTTTCCATTATTGTTTCTTCTCTAGGCTGAAGAGTCCTAATACATTTTGTATAGCACATAGGGAAAGCTACTCAATGCCTTTGATTATTTTGCTGACTTTTCAGAACCTTCTCTGATTCTGCTGTCGCTTTGAGACAGAGACCAGCCTGCACTCACTCTTTAAAATGCAGGTGTACAATGGATTTTCTAACGGCATTAATATATTTCTTGTTGTGATTACTATCCTGTCCTCAAAACTTCCAGCACCGTGATTGCTTTTGGCTACTGCTGTACACTTAACTGACATTTCTGTACTACTATCTATTATTATCTAAAGATCCCATTCCTGATGGTAATGAACAGTTCAGAACCCATCATTATATATGTAAAATTAGAATTTTATCCTAATACGCATTTCTTCAAATGCTGTTACTTTAAACCCAGTTGCTTGCTGTAGGTTATTACAGAGTTTCACAGTCATGTTTTTTGTAACTGAAAATAATTCAGCATTAGCAAACATCTCACAATTCTCTTTTTCTAGATTATTTATGCACTCATGAACAGCATGAGTCTGAACACAGATGTATGAAGCTCCAAGGACTATCACTTCTCTACAAAGTATTATTTACTCTTAACCTTCCTTTCCTGTCTTAGTTACATGTCTGTATGAGGACATCTGCTTTTATCACATGAGTGGTTAGGATTTTTGTCACTNTTTACCTGCATTTTCTTACCTACACAACAAGTTACCACATTCCAGACTATAAGTAAATATTGTCAGCTGAGGAGTTCAGGTACCAGCAGTGTGAGCCCAAGCCCTGAGTTAGATGGAGCCTTAACAGTTAGTAGGCCAGTTGCCTGAACTGAAGATGGTATTTTATTAAACATGCTGTATAAGCACCAGAAACCACTTTTTGTATCCCTCCATACTGAAGGATCATCTCTGCTGCAGTTGGGCTTGCACGTGCATTCAGCCAAGCTGGTACTGAGTAATTGAGAAGGACTTGGAGCAGGAACAGGTTCTGTCTCAGGCTTGCTTGGATATTTCAAACAGAAAGCCAAAGACAGAAGAGTCATATGAGGTGTTAATAGCAATGTCTGTATTGGATTTATAGATATTTCCAGAGTGCTGAACAAGCAATTAGAGATGGGAGAATGTGGAGCAGCCATGACTCATGTTTTGTGAAATATTGATGAGCTTGTAGGCAAATCCTTCAAGCACAGAGAAAGCCCACACACTATACTTGAACTACAGACCCTGGAGCCTGACATGCATTTCTCTATCTGTAAAACACTGGGTTTAAAACACAGATTCCAGTAAGAGCTACCTTGTGGGAGTCACTGCTTTAGGACAGACAGACTCTGGCCTCTTCATCTCTAGATTTTGTAAGCTCACCACTCCAGCTTCTTTGCCTTAAGCCATTGCAAATGCTACTGCAGTTATCACTCATCTTTCCAAGTACTTTAAAAGGTTTAGTTTATTTGGAATTTCATTTCTTGTTTGTGTGTATGCCTGATATATCCCACCTGCTATGTGAGCACAAGAGGCATATAGCAAATTCATGCCAGCAATCAGAAAAGCTCACAGATTCTTCTGTTCTTGTGCATGTGTGTCTGCTCCTGTGCGTGTGTGCATGTGCAGGGGCACATTTCTCTGTGGAAACTTTAATCAGACTCTAAACCCCTATAAACCAGTATAGTCAATGGATTTGTTTCCTAGACTCAATCACTGAATATTTACTATTAGATGAGTCCATTGCAAGCTGTGCACCTGCAAAACCATGCAATGAACAGGCATATGCAATCTTGCCTCAACGTGCACTGCAATGGGAAGCTCTGAAATGCAAAGTAATGTTAAACTAAGCAGTGTAATGTGGGCTTTAACCTTTAATTGGCAACCTGAAGTGTTTTCAGCTCAGCTTGGCTGGACATTCAGAGATTCAGCCTATGAATTAAACCAGTACAACTTCTCAGGTCCTCCTACAGTGTTGCTTGAGTGTTATTTCACTATGCTATTCCTCACAAGCTAACCCCAAGTATACAGTCCAATTTGCTGCACATATAGACATATCTGGGAATTTAACAAGTCATTAAAGTTGTCTGCTTTTATGATGTAAAATCATGTCACTGAGGCAAATACAATGTTTTCATCTCAAGCAGTTCAACAATAATGATGTTAACTGTACTGTATTGGTTGTACTACTGGACTTTTTAATAATTCCAGAGAATACCCAATATGCACCAAGGCTGGAAAAATTGCATCATAAGGTATGGTGCTTGTTCCCTTTCTACAGTACATAATCACATAGCCAATAAATGGCCAAAGCTTCTCTGTGCTTCCAGTGTTTAACAAAGCTATGCTATGCCTTTCCATTATTGTTTCTTCTCTAGGCTGAAGAGTCCTAATACATTTTGTATAGCACATAGGGAAAGCTACTCAATGCCTTTGATTATTTTGCTGACTTTTCAGAACCTTCTCTGATTCTGCTGTCGCTTTGAGACAGAGACCAGCCTGCACTCACTCTTTAAAATGCAGGTGTACAATGGATTTTCTAACGGCATTAATATATTTCTTGTTGTGATTACTATCCTGTCCTCAAAACTTCCAGCACCGTGATTGCTTTTGGCTACTGCTGTACACTTAACTGACATTTCTGTACTACTATCTATTATTATCTAAAGATCCCATTCCTGATGGTAATGAACAGTTCAGAACCCATCATTATATATGTAAAATTAGAATTTTATCCTAATACGCATTTCTTCAAATGCTGTTACTTTAAACCCAGTTGCTTGCTGTAGGTTATTACAGAGTTTCACAGTCATGTTTTTTGTAACTGAAAATAATTCAGCATTAGCAAACATCTCACAATTCTCTTTTTCTAGATTATTTATGCACTCATGAACAGCATGAGTCTGAACACAGATGTATGAAGCTCCAAGGACTATCACTTCTCTACAAAGTATTATTTACTCTTAACCTTCCTTTCCTGTCTTAGTTACATGTCTGTATGAGGACATCTGCTTTTATCACATGAGTGGTTAGGATTTTTGTCACTGAGAACCTTTCAGAATGCCTTTCAGAACAGTATGTGGACAATAGCCATCAGATATCAACTACCTTCACATAAAGATGAACTCACAAGAGAATGGTTCAGTAGTGAAAACTTCCNCCAAAGACAGAAGAGTCATATGAGGTGTTAATAGCAATGTCTGTATTGGATTTATAGATATTTCCAGAGTGCTGAACAAGCAATTAGAGATGGGAGAATGTGGAGCAGCCATGACTCATGTTTTGTGAAATATTGATGAGCTTGTAGGCAAATCCTTCAAGCACAGAGAAAGCCCACACACTATACTTGAACTACAGACCCTGGAGCCTGACATGCATTTCTCTATCTGTAAAACACTGGGTTTAAAACACAGATTCCAGTAAGAGCTACCTTGTGGGAGTCACTGCTTTAGGACAGACAGACTCTGGCCTCTTCATCTCTAGATTTTGTAAGCTCACCACTCCAGCTTCTTTGCCTTAAGCCATTGCAAATGCTACTGCAGTTATCACTCATCTTTCCAAGTACTTTAAAAGGTTTAGTTTATTTGGAATTTCATTTCTTGTTTGTGTGTATGCCTGATATATCCCACCTGCTATGTGAGCACAAGAGGCATATAGCAAATTCATGCCAGCAATCAGAAAAGCTCACAGATTCTTCTGTTCTTGTGCATGTGTGTCTGCTCCTGTGCGTGTGTGCATGTGCAGGGGCACATTTCTCTGTGGAAACTTTAATCAGACTCTAAACCCCTATAAACCAGTATAGTCAATGGATTTGTTTCCTAGACTCAATCACTGAATATTTACTATTAGATGAGTCCATTGCAAGCTGTGCACCTGCAAAACCATGCAATGAACAGGCATATGCANAGCTCTCATGACTGGAACACTGTCATGGATGGCTATGTCCTTTTTAGGAAGGATAGGCTGGCAAGGAGAGGTGGTGGAGTTGCTCTCTATGTGAGAGCATTTGGAATATATTAAACTCTTTAAGCAGGTTGAAAGCTTGTGGATAAGGATTAAGAGGGAGACTAGTATGGGAGACATTGTAGTAGGTGTTTCCTACAGGCCACCTGATCAGGATAAGGAAGCTGATGAGCAGAGACTGAGAGAGCTGGGGCTCCTTAGCCTGGAGGAGACTGAGGGGGGAACCTCATGAATATGTCTATAAATATGTTAAAGTTGAGTGTAGGGAGGATGGAGCCAGACTCTGCTCAATGTCATCCAATGACAGGACAAGAGGCAATGGGTGCAAACTGGAGCACAAGAGGTTTAGGGTAAACACAAGGAAAAACTTTTTCACAGTGAGGGTGCCAGAGCCTGGAAGGGGCTTCCCAGGGAGGTTGTGGAGTCTCCTTCTCTGGAGACATTCAAGACCTGCCTGGATGTGTTCCTGGGTGACTTGGTCTAGGTGACCCTGCTCAGGCAGGGGGGGTTGGACTAGATGATCTTCTAGGTCCCTTCCAACCCCTAACATTCTGTAATTCTGTAATTCAAAGTTTTATTTACTTTGGTCACCCACTTGTGACCACTACTGTAACACTTTGACCTTAGTTGCAGCTATAGGAAGGTGAGCATAAGGTGGTTTTTATAAGCTTTGAGAGCTGTTTGAAGCTAAGAGTCTCGAGGCACTGGGTTCAGTGCTGCATGTGAAGATGTAAGCCTGGGGAGCTGGAGCACTTTTGAGATTTACCTGCATTTTCTTACCTACACAACAAGTTACCACATTCCAGACTATAAGTAAATATTGTCAGCTGAGGAGTTCAGGTACCAGCAGTGTGAGCCCAAGCCCTGAGTTAGATGGAGCCTTAACAGTTAGTAGGCCAGTTGCCTGAACTGAAGATGGTATTTTATTAAACATGCTGTATAAGCACCAGAAACCACTTTTTGTATCCCTCCATACTGAAGGATCATCTCTGCTGCAGTTGGGCTTGCACGTGCATTCAGCCAAGCTGGTACTGAGTAATTGAGAAGGACTTGGAGCAGGAACAGGTTCTGTCTCAGGCTTGCTTGGATATTTCAAACAGAAAGCCAAAGACAGAAGAGTCATATGAGGTGTTAATAGCAATGTCTGTATTGGATTTATAGATATTTCCAGAGTGCTGAACAAGCAATTAGAGATGGGAGAATGTGGAGCAGCCATGACTCATGTTTTGTGAAATATTGATGAGCTTGTAGGCAAATCCTTCAAGCACAGAGAAAGCCCACACACTATACTTGAACTACAGACCCTGGAGCCTGACATGCATTTCTCTATCTGTAAAACACTGGGTTTAAAACACAGATTCCAGTAAGAGCTACCTTGTGGGAGTCACTGCTTTAGGACAGACAGACTCTGGCCTCTTCATCTCTAGATTTTGTAAGCTCACCACTCCAGCTTCTTTGCCTTAAGCCATTGCAAATGCTACTGCAGTTATCACTCATCTTTCCAAGTACTTTAAAAGGTTTAGTTTATTTGGAATTTCATTTCTTGTTTGTGTGTATGCCTGATATATCCCACCTGCTATGTGAGCACAAGAGGCATATAGCAAATTCATGCCAGCAATCAGAAAAGCTCACAGATTCTTCTGTTCTTGTGCATGTGTGTCTGCTCCTGTGCGTGTGTGCATGTGCAGGGGCACATTTCTCTGTGGAAACTTTAATCAGACTCTAAACCCCTATAAACCAGTATAGTCAATGGATTTGTTTCCTAGACTCAATCACTGAATATTTACTATTAGATGAGTCCATTGCAAGCTGTGCACCTGCAAAACCATGCAATGAACAGGCATATGCAATCTTGCCTCAACGTGCACTGCAATGGGAAGCTCTGAAATGCAAAGTAATGTTAAACTAAGCAGTGTAATGTGGGCTTTAACCTTTAATTGGCAACCTGAAGTGTTTTCAGCTCAGCTTGGCTGGACATTCAGAGATTCAGCCTATGAATTAAACCAGTACAACTTCTCAGGTCCTCCTACAGTGTTGCTTGAGTGTTATTTCACTATGCTATTCCTCACAAGCTAACCCCAAGTATACAGTCCAATTTGCTGCACATATAGACATATCTGGGAATTTAACAAGTCATTAAAGTTGTCTGCTTTTATGATGTAAAATCATGTCACTGAGGCAAATACANAAACAGCCTACTGACAGCATCAAAGGAAATGGGTTTACTCTAACTGCATACTCTGGATGGAAAAAAGTTAAAGAGCTTTTTTCGACTGTGTCTCACACTTAGATGTCCCTGTTTTGGTTCCCTCTACAGAAAAAAAAAACAAACAAAAACAAAACACACAAAAACCCCAACAAACTGAACTGAATAATAGGCTGGTTTGGGTTGAAAGCAATCTTTAAAAGGTCATCTTGTTGAACCCCCCTGCCATGGTCAAAANGATTACTATCCTGTCCTCAAAACTTCCAGCACCGTGATTGCTTTTGGCTACTGCTGTACACTTAACTGACATTTCTGTACTACTATCTATTATTATCTAAAGATCCCATTCCTGATGGTAATGAACAGTTCAGAACCCATCATTATATATGTAAAATTAGAATTTTATCCTAATACGCATTTCTTCAAATGCTGTTACTTTAAACCCAGTTGCTTGCTGTAGGTTATTACAGAGTTTCACAGTCATGTTTTTTGTAACTGAAAATAATTCAGCATTAGCAAACATCTCACAATTCTCTTTTTCTAGATTATTTATGCACTCATGAACAGCATGAGTCTGAACACAGATGTATGAAGCTCCAAGGACTATCACTTCTCTACAAAGTATTATTTACTCTTAACCTTCCTTTCCTGTCTTAGTTACATGTCTGTATGAGGACATCTGCTTTTATCACATGAGTGGTTAGGATTTTTGTCACTGAGAACCTTTCAGAATGCCTTTCAGAACAGTATGTGGACAATAGCCATCAGATATCAACTACCTTCACATAAAGATGAACTCACAAGAGAATGGTTCAGTAGTGAAAACTTCCCCAAGTTCTTCATGTTCAGTGCAGTCAGGCAGACTAAAGGGTTTTTTCTGCTATAATTTTGCTGGCTTTGAAGCCTCCTGCTCCTAGATTTTGCCCTGGCCTTACAGATTCATCATTCTTCTTTCATTATTTATTCCTGCCTTCCTTCACCTCCCTCAGTGTGTCAGTGTCTATCCCCATCTTCATCAAGCAGTCCATAATGCAGCCTTGATGCTTTATTTTTCCTACATGGGACTGAAGTTAAATTCATAGGGTTTCTGCTACTTTTTGACAAGGTTTGCTTGATTGTTAATCTGATTTGACTCAAAGCACCAATTAGGCTCTAGTACCATCTTTTAATCTATAAAGCCCATTTGGTCTTTCCAGTATAATTTTTTTTTAAATGGTATTACATTGTCCATCTGCTTCTCTTTCCACCAAATTCCCAGCATGTTTTTTGTGTCTTTATATTAATTTAGATCTAAATATTTCTATCTTCCTAGATTTCTACTAAAAAGGTAGATGTATGCATAAAATTACTTCCAGCTTTTTTTCTCTCTGTGCCATCATGCCTTTGCTTGTAACTTGATTATTTCTAGTTTTTGTCCTATACTTTACCTGAGGATGAAGAGTTTTTGTAATATTATGCAGGATGTGTCTTCCAAACTCTCATACTCCTCACCACCCTCATGTGGCCAGTCTCCCAGTCAGTGTTGGCAGCTGGGACTCCCCCAGACAGGCTTCCTACCAGATGTCTCTCTAGTCTTGATGGCTTTGAGCTCTCTTATGTATATAATTTTCCCAACAACATTATTTTGTCACATCTGCCTGATCCAGCATGCAATAGCATTTGGGAATATAAAATCGGAAAGGAATTAATAAAAAACAGACAGAAAGCAGAGAAGTATCCTGGTTTGGCCAAAAACTTTCTTCAGGGGGTAGAATGGTGGCATTAAAAAGGGTATTGAACTGCTTTGAAATTTTCTTTGGTTATACAGTTACATCCTCATTGATGGGGAGACCTCAACTGTGACAGCAAAAATCCTACATTTGAGAGTTTTCAGAAACTAGCAGGAGTCTCTCTTTCATCTCAATGGGAGTGTCTCTTTGATTTTACTGTCTGCATTACTGTGTAGTTTCTCCCTTCTTTATCATCTGCTGCTGTCTGTAACAGGGAGACAGGGATATACCACATCATTAAGAACAAGTAAACACCATTAAAACAATTCCACTTCATTGTCACTGCATTGTTTGGAATTGAATTATTGACTCTTGAATAATACCAGGGTTAGGGAGAAGCAGGCAGAAACTAGCTTTGAACCCCTCTGGGTAAACAGCCTACTGACAGCATCAAAGGAAATGGGTTTACTCTAACTGCATACTCTGGATGGAAAAAAGTTAAAGAGCTTTTTTCGACTGTGTCTCACACTTAGATGTCCCTGTTTTGGTTCCCTCTACAGAAAAAAAAAACAAACAAAAACAAAACACACAAAAACCCCAACAAACTGAACTGAATAATAGGCTGGTTTGGGTTGAAAGCAATCTTTAGAAGGTCATCTTGTTGAACCCCCCTGCCATGGTCAAAAACACCTTTCAGATCTAGATCAGGTTGCTCAAAAGCACATCTAACCTGCTCTTGAACACTTCCAGAGATGGGGCATCCACAACTTTGCTGAGATTGGGTGGTATCAAATTCAGTATTAGATGCAGGAGCCCAAGTCTACTTACAGGATATAGAGCATAAAATAAGACCTAACCTCCCTTGGCCATCAGCCTGCACACAATTGTCAGCAGAGGGAAAAACAAAGGCAGCTGCAGGTTATAAGGAAGATTATTTGAAAGAGGGGTACTAAATATTTCCCTCTACACTGGAGGAGTATCAGGAGGCAGTAACAGGCCATTTCAGGAGTCAGGATGGGCTAGAGCTGAGATCTGATTCCACTCCATCACTAGCCCAGAGCTCTAACTCAGGAAAGGTGCTGCTGAGTAGCCAAGATTCCTCAAGCACCATGAAGGAGGATGCTGTCACATCACTAAGCAACTTGCTAAGGAAGAAGTTCCACAGCATCTGTAGGAACACAGCAGGACTGGAAACATTTGTTCTTTGTCCTGTGACAAATAAGGATCTTACAAAAATACAGAGTGCAGCTGATCTGTGAGTTTTTGAGACCAATAAATGGCTTCCTTATACTTCCTGGGACACTTGGAGCAATTCTGGGAAGACTCCTGTTGCATGAGTGTGAAGAAAAAAAATTAATGTAGTCACATGGTTTTAATGGGTNTGCTGGCTTTGAAGCCTCCTGCTCCTAGATTTTGCCCTGGCCTTACAGATTCATCATTCTTCTTTCATTATTTATTCCTGCCTTCCTTCACCTCCCTCAGTGTGTCAGTGTCTATCCCCATCTTCATCAAGCAGTCCATAATGCAGCCTTGATGCTTTATTTTTCCTACATGGGACTGAAGTTAAATTCATAGGGTTTCTGCTACTTTTTGACAAGGTNAGGAAAAAAATATTTCCTTCAAGCTCCACTCCTTGACCAAGAAGAAGATTCTGAAGTGTTTCCTTGAAATATTTTCCAGTCCAGGGTGCAGACTCTTCTGGGTGAGAGGGAAGATGGGATCTCTGTCAGACACTGCTACCAAGTTGTTCCAGGAATAGGGACACGTGGAAGATTGTGAATAAACAAATCTTCTTCATTTAAAAGGAAAAAAAAAAAAAAAAGAAGAAAAAAAAAAGAAAAAAAAAAAAAAAAAAAGAAGAAAAAAAAAAGAAAAAGGAAATTGTACATTTACAGGCAAAGTGCACCCTTGCGTCCACAGACTAAAGCTGTGGTCTTTTATGAGGTCTTTTCACACAACTCATCTGTCCTTGGGCTCAGGGCGTAACCAGGCTTGTTCAAATAACCATTCCTCTCCTCCTTTTGAATCAGTATAATTTCAGTTTGGCATATAGAGTCTTACATTCTTGTAACAAGAAGCACAATGACATTTAAAAAAAAAATCTGTCTTTGGCATTTTCCACCACAGACAAGATGGGGTCTCAGTTCCTTGAGAGATGATATGCTCCTGCTGCTTATTTCCTATTTAATCCTCCAAGTGTGACATCAGTCATCTCCATGCAACTCACTGGGACTTCTCAGGCACAGGATTATCAGTGATACAGATGCCAGTGGGGAATGCAAGCAGGAGCAGATGCATGGTAGAGAAAGAGAGAGAGGAGCCTGTTTTCATGCAAACATGACTCATAATAAAGTGTTTTTTGAAAGAGATAAAGTGGAAGCAGCAAATATGCAAAATACAAAAAAATGTACCTGATTTTCTATAAAAGAAATTGCTAGTGATCCTAGCAATTAGAATTTCACTAATTTAAATTCTATCCTTGGGGTGAAAATGAAGCAAATATGAGAGGCATGAGGAGGAAAGAGAATCACTAAAGAGCTGCAGATACAATTTTAGTGACAAACATGACAATGGGTCCTCAGTCTAGTTGGATCCTTCAGGCGCCAGCAAAGTACAAATAATAAAATAATAAATCTTCACAAACAGATATAAAACGTTTTAAAAGGATTAAGGTAGTGGTGCCTACTGGGAATTCAGTTGGTATACTGAGTTTTGGTTTTCCATAAAGTATTTGACATTGCATCTCCCATGGATGTACTTGAATAATTAACAGAGATTGGCTTCAGTAGGAGCCACAGCCACAGGGCCTACAAATTGGTGGAAAGAACATTAGCAAATGGTAATGATAAATGGCAGTGTTTTAATTTGGGGGAGGTAGCTACTGGGGTGCCACAGGGATTGGTGTTATGTCCTATCTCATTTATCACCCTCATTAATTGGTCTGGAAGATAAATAAACAGCACATTAATGAAATTCACACTCAATGCTGAACTGGGGGAGAGGTTCAAATCCCAGTAGGGATGAATAAAAAGAAGAATCAAAAACACCCAGAGAAAAGTGAGGTAAAAGAGCAGATTATTAAAAACCAAANAGAGGGACTTTGACAGATTTGAGGAGAAGACCCAAGTAAACCTCATGAGGTTCAACAAGGCCAAGTGCAAGGTCCTGCACCTGGGTTGGGACAAACCCCAGTATCAGTACAGACAGGGGATGTAGTGACTGAAAGCAGCCCTGTGGAGAACTCTGAACTCAACTTTAAACATTGCTTATGCTGCTTCTGAGACACCAGAATACCATTTTCCTCCAGGTTTCATACATTTCTTCTCTTTCCTCCTTTATGAATGCTCAAACCCTGGCAAGCCTGAAGGCTCTTTTCATATTTGTACTTTGCCATTCTCCCATTTTTCTCTTGTCTTTTTCCTATCACTTCTGCTTCTGATTATCTTTTTTTTTTTTTTTTTATATTATTTTCAATTTGTGAAAAAGCATTCACTTTTGGACACACCAATTACTTGATAGATTGCAATGCTTGCAGAAGCCAAAGACATCTGCTGTTCTCTCAAGCCTAATAGAAGCTGCTTGCTAAACATTGGTAGAAGTATAATACTGCATTTTTGTATGCTATCTTTGGTAGCTCTTCCTATAATACCAAACACATGTTGATGCTAACCTAGGCATAAACTAATATAAACTAAATAAAACTCATATTTTAGTTTTCAGGCATTTGGCTTGGTAACTGAATGCTTTGACTTATGAATCACAAAATTATTTTTTATTAGATTGAATATAAAGAAGTAAATCACAAAAGATTTCATAATGTGGCATACAGCTTCAAAAAAACCTCAATTCTTATTCTTAAGGTGGTAAGAAAGGTGGGCAATGTAGTTGAAGATGATCTGCAGCAGAGCAGATGAAGAAAGAGCTGCAGATGCACCTGGCATCTCCTGTGCTTCTGAACACGCTGCCACTGGAAAGATACTGAAAACCTTGACAGNCAGCTCTCTTTACAGGCAAACAAAACAGTCAGTTGCTCACAGCCTTCTCCTGCAAGTTCCTGGGTAAACTTTGCAGCTCTGTTTTCCCTGGACTCATAGCCCTGTCATCACCCCTCCTTCCTGACCTTCTAACATCCCCCTTGAAAGCAGCTGTACCTTCCATCTCTTTTCTTACCGCAGAGGCTTTAATGGCCTGAACCAGCCCTCCCCCACCTTGGTTTATCTCTTCTCTGCTGCAGCCTGCTCATGGAATGATGGACAAGCTAAAGGTTGAGAAAATACAGTAAAATGCCTTTCTTATCCTGTAATGACCAAGGGAGAGGACACAGCCTGATAAAAATGACAAGCCAGAAGAATTGAGAGCCAGACCCTTCACCTGCCTGTCCCTCAGCAGACAGAAAACACTTGATAGACCTGCTGTGATTGCAACTGCTGCAAGCTTAGAAAGAAAGGAATTAAATACTGAGCCAATGAGAGCTTGGCCAAAGAAATGGCCTTCTGCTACCTGTGAAGAGAATAATTCAGAGACTTACAGCAGAAAAACCTGAAGCAGGCTGGGTTCTGGGAGCTGGTATAAAACACATATTTAGCCCTGTGTTTTATGGCCAGAGGACTTGCATAGCATCTGCCATCCGTGTGGTCCCACTGCAGTGATGGAGGCTCGCATGACATATAGATCCAGCTGCTCACTTGGGCCCATCTCTATTTGCAACCAGCTACTTCACTCCTCAGTTTTATTGGTATGGTTTTTGACAGCAGCCACTAGTGCTGGATCAGCCATTTCCTGCCAGTGAGTAACCAGGAGGCAAACATTTTATTCATTGAAGTGCCCCAAAAGATGTCTAAGCTGCTCTGCAACAAAACACTACTGGTCCTGTGACACTGTATGCTGAGAACAAGGCTCCATCCACCTCCTATTGAATCAAAAACACCCAGAGAAAAGTGAGGTAAAAGAGCAGATTATTAAAAACCAAAACACAACAAAAAAGCAAAACAAACCAACTACAACTACAAAAACAAAACAAAACAAAAAAACCAACAATGCAGCTACTAGATTTTGCTTGGAATATTCCAAGGAAAAATAATGAGAAGGAATAACTGTTTTGGATCTTAAGGCCATAAGATATCATGTTGTATATTTAGTTTTATTTCCTTCACACTACAGGCCAAAAAAACACTAACCCTGATTGCTAAAGGGAATCTAAATTGTGAATGTATCTCTGGGAAATGCACCCAGTCTTAATTACAGATCTCAGGTGATGAATGCTAACTGTTCGTTAACAGTTTGAAAGAAAACCTGAAAAAAAGCAAATTGACACAGCAGAATTGGGTTTATTGACTACAACTACAACACTGTGTAATCAATCACTATGGAAAGCATTTTATTACTCATGTTGTGGCAACTGTCTGCTTTAGGTGGTTTCAGCCCTGTGGAGAACTCTGAACTCAACTTTAAACATTGCTTATGNTTTTTTTTTTTTTTCTGATATGATCTGCAATTAGTGACAAAGCATTCACTTTTGGACACACCAATTACTTGATAGATTGCAATGCTTGCAGAAGCCAAAGACATCTGCTGTTCTCTCAAGCCTAATAGAAGCTGCTTGCTAAACATTGGTAGAAGTATAATACTGCATTTTTGTATGCTATCTTTGGTAGCTCTTCCTATAATACCAAACACATGTTGATGCTAACCTAGGCATAAACTAATATAAACTAAATAAAACTCATATTTTAGTTTTCAGGCATTTGGCTTGGTAACTGAATGCTTTGACTTATGAATCACAAAATTATTTTTTATTAGATTGAATATAAAGAAGTAAATCACAAAAGATTTCATAATGTGGCATACAGCTTCAAAAAAACCTCAATTCTTATTCTTAAGGTGGTAAGAAAGGTGGGCAATGTAGTTGAAGATGATCTGCAGCAGAGCAGATGAAGAAAGAGCTGCAGATGCACCTGGCATCTCCTGTGCTTCTGAACACGCTGCCACTGGAAAGATACTGAAAACCTTGACAGAGTCCAGAGAGGAGGCAGAATTATTTAAGGTAGTAGGAAGGCTTGATTGATACAGAAAGATTAAAAGAGCAAGTTATGTGCACGTGTTGGTAAAGAAACAACTAGAAGACATATGATGATCATCTCCAAATAAATTCAGGGAAAAGCCCAGGAGGAAGAGACTTTGTGCAGGCTTAGTACAATGGGGCTTTTTAGGATGAACTTTAGAGATGGAAAAATTGTGAAGTCTGAACATTAAGAAAAACGTCTTTCCTTTCTACTAAGAGGTGGAAGAAGATCCCCGGGGAAGCACTACTCCAGGACTGCTTAAACTATATTAGTTTAATTACAAGAAAACATTTAATTAACAGTTCCACATTGATCAAAAAAGGGAACAGGGTCCCGAGATCAGATGGCCTCTCTCTAAAGCCAGAGACCATGGGCTGCTCCATATTTGCTAAATTCTAAATAGATTACTGCTGGATTTTTGTTTTTGTGGTTTTTTTGTTTGTTTGTTTGTTTTTATTTGGTGGGTTTTTTTGTTGTTTTTTTTTCTGAGAGAGACATCATCTCGTCTGCTCAAAAAGCTTGTGCTATGTGTATGTCATTCAGTGAGATTATCACCAGTAGTGTATCCACTAATGATGCTAATTGTTTTTGTATTCTAGGAGAAATGCTGCCTGCATGATGCCTTCTGTGGTTGGGTTTTCTTATTAAAGAGTTGATATACATGGATATGTAACAAGGAATGAAAGAAACAGAGGTGGCAACGCTCAGCGTGCTACAGTAAAATTAGTGAATTTCTTGCCAAAAGGTAATCTGGAGTGAAATATTGCAGCAAGGAATTTTGAAAAGGGACTAGTGTGACAGCCATTATCAGTGTTGAATTAGCTGCTGAATGCAGGGTACCTGCTACCTATCAAAGGTGCTGATTTGCCCTCAGGGGCTAAGAGAGATAGATTTTTGGTTTTATTTATGAAGAACACTTCAGACATGGCTAAATACACATTGTGTGAGGTGCTGACCTCTGCAGAAGGAGAAGAGCTTGAAGAGCAGGAAATAGCTTTGCAAAAAGGATGCAAGACACATTAAATGAGACATTACTCACTTGGTCATACATCTGTTTCCTTCGATGCAAGAGCAGTAACACTGAACACCCTAAGCTGCTCTGCTGTAACTCTCCTAATTATACTTTCACTCCATGCTAGATGTGAATTAATTTAGTTAGGGGAGGCCTTACAGGGGAATGGAGGCACCTGTCGCCAATTCTGCTACATCCTAGCACATCTGAACTCAGCAGCCTGAGCAGCCCAGTCTCCCTCTGTGCCTGAACCCTCCTGGATACCTCACATGTATTCAGGGATGAATGCAGAGATAACCAGTTTACCTCTCTGTCACTTGTTCAAGTGTCCAGAAGCCAACTAAATTCCATATGTTCCTGGAGGAGCCACGATCTTTTTATTCCTTCATTCTCCTGAACGTTGACTCCTTGTTTGTATTTCTTTACCTTTCCTATGCCTGTAGAATAGTTGCAGAGTTAGCAATTATTTATGGGAGAGCTGCTGATGCATATGACAAGAAATAGTGCTAATGGTGATGTCTGTTAACCTGTAAAATAGCTCCCCCAAGTAAACTGGTGGAAGTCTCATCACTTGGATGTTTTAAAACCATCCTGGACAAAGTACTGTAAAATATACTGCTGGGAACAATCTTGGAGTGGCAGGAAGATTAAGTAATGGATTTCTGTCTTGTTCAGCCTAGCAAAAAGTGGTGTGTGTTCACGGTACTCCAGGGATCTGCTGCTTTGGCTTCTCCTTTTGGGGTTCTCTGCTGGCAGTGCTCCTGTGCAAACAAGGTTAGATTTGCCTTTGGGGAGATTGAGGGAGAGGAAAGGGGGAAAGAGGGAGTGTGAGAGCGTGGCATGTTGCATCTAGTGTCTTCACCACTGTCTTTAGGACATTCTCCTTCCCTGCTTCTGTGCTTGTTATCATTCTCACATTGCAAACCTTTCCACTTATTAAAAATTTTCTTGGCTCTGATCAGCCTCCCATCCATCCAACAGTTCTGACAATCTAGTGGGTTTCCCTTTTTGAACTTCACTTCCCCATATGCTTCTTGCCAGAGACAATGACAGGCTACTGAGAAAAGGTTGATGTATTCAACCCCAGCAAACCACCTAGTAATTTTGTACATATCTAGCCAAAAATACATACCATGAAGAGATTAACAGCTTATAGACTTACATCACAGTGTGAAGAGCTTATTTTAAACTAAAGAGCACAGAATGTAAGAGTCATAGTGATAAGTCTCTGCTAACCTGACAAGGAATGAGAGTTGTAAGTGATGCTACTTTTCTACTCCCTGTTATATTATACACCTTTAAATCAGGTTAAGATTAGCTGGACTGGTGCAATCATCATAAACTTTGTTTGGTTAGACAGTGTCCTGCACTAAAATAGTGTTCCAAGCTGAAAGGAGTGTATTAATTTCATTTCTACATTTACTTCTAAATAGCTGGTACTTGAGACTGGAGTGGTTCTCCCCTCCAATTTTGCCTGAATGATCTCTTTTGAAAATGTCTAGAGCTTCTACTGCTGCTGTGCAACTCTCTTCTGCACATTTTAGTGTTATATTCTATATGAGGGCTTCTCTCCTGATCACTTCTTAGAAATCAGACTTCTTCCTGGCACTCTCTTCACCCACCCAAGTCCTTTTTAAGAGACATTGAATCCCACTTCTGTACCTTCTGTACATTCAACAGCCCTGCCTCAACAAGCCCAGAAAGTTAAAAAAATATTCCTTCTATTCCACTCCACTCTCTCAAGGCTGTTATCTGGAGTACCATGTCCACTTTGGGGCCAGAAAGATACAAACTTGGAGAGAGTCCAGTCCCCCCACCTAAATGGGAATGGGGTTGCACAAGAAGATGCTGAAGGAGCTGGATTTTTCAGCTGGAGAAGGTAAGGCTGTGAGAATCAAAGTAATCTCAATGACTAATACTACAAGTGGGGTGTATAGCAAAAGCACCAGAGGCAGAGGTCACAATTTGCAACAACAGACATTTAAGTTTAATATATGGAAAAAATTGCACCTAAAGTGTGGTCAAAACACTGCAAGAGTGGCCCGAGGGGACTGTGAAATCTGGGATATTTTCAAAGCTCAGGGAGATAAGGTCCTGAGCAACCTCCTCTAATTAGGTAATTGGCCCTGCAAGGAGCAGGGAGTTGGACAAGATGACCCAAAAGTGTCACTGCTAATCTAAACTAATCTCTTATTTGATGATTTTGCATTTTAATATGTATCTGGCTATTTTAATGTTCAGGTAAAAGCTCAAAATCTCTTCTCAAATTGTTTGTCAGGCTCAGAAGCCAGTGTCATTTGGGAAATTCTGGTTTCCAGTGTCTTCTGTGCCTCAGTTCCTCACTTGTTGCAGCACACACAAAGCTCAGCATTGTTGTGCTCCTCAAATACTTGGGAGGATTTAAATACAAATAATTTCCTTAGAAGTGAAATTCTATGTAAGATTCTCACACACATACAGTCTTTAGAAAAGTTGAAAGAGAATTTATTATTTTATTGTTTGGCTTCCTGACTTTCTACCTGTCAAAATGGCTCTTGTTGATTCCACTGCCTCCCTGAAGACAGAAGTAAAGTTGACTAACACCTGCCAGGCAGGCAGCTCTGGAGTTGTCATTTGCATTTTCTCAGTGGAAAACTGAAGTTTGTTACCAAAATTGAAACTTCTCATGGCAAAAACTGGTTTTATCTAGGATATTCCTTAGCTGACTCCTAATAAGAATATATTCTTTTTCCATCTCATCCACTTAAACCTAAAATGATTATAGCTCGTCATAAACTTATCAGATAACAATGTAATAGATCTCCTGTCACAGCCAGGTCAACTAGGTTTTCCCTTAGTAGTGTTCTGTAATAATAATGATTAAAGTCTACAGTTAAAGGTAAGTGGAAGCTATGGCTTATTTCAGCTGTGGCCAGAGTCTGCCCCATGTCTTAAGGAAAACTATTTAAAATTATAATTTTCAAAATCAGAATACCCTTTTCTACTCAGAAGGACCACTGACATCTCAGCCTGAAAGGTCTAAGTCAGGTGCAAACTGCAGCCCTGGCTGCTTCTACCTTTCTTCTGCCCTCATTTGATGGGAATGCAGGTAAGGTCACCTGATGAGAATTTGGTTTTGCTGATATTGCTGCTGCCACCCACCAGCTTGTTGCCTGAGGGACTTGCCCTTTTGTCTGCAGGGTCACTTAAATCCTGCTGAAAAAATGCTTCTCTTTTAGATGCCATGAAGCCCAGCTACTGTTTCCCTACATCCTGGACTCTGCTGTTTCATTTTTTGTTGATATAGCTGACAAACACTTTCCTACTCGTTGGGAAATTGCTGAGGCAATGGTCTCCCTCCTGACACCAGCTTCTGACAGAAGCATTAATAATAAGTCTTCCCCTTGATATGACATACCTTGTGCTGGCTAAATCTGACTCAGCTTCCAGAAATCCCTCTCAGTGATGACCTCCTTTAGACCCCAAGAAAGCTGGTGATGCTCAACCATAGCCCTTGGAGAGGGCCCTGAAAACTAAACCTTGCTTCTGATCTTACTAAAGCATGGAAATCTCCCCATGGACACAGGGGTGGGTGTGCTCCCCTTCCAAAGCTATTCTGCAGAAAACTTGCAGTGTTTGTATTTCTCTCTTTGGATTTTCTTCCTATGAAAGCAACAGGAATAGAGTGGGTGCTGGCACAGTCTGCTTAAACTCACTGACAGAGTAGAAGGCATTACCTGGAAGATGGGCATAGCTGCCTGAATAGAAGAGTTGCTTCAATATTTCAGAGAGAAACCTGAGGCTCTAATTGAAATGCATTCGATGGCTGGAGTTCAGCCCCTATTGGGCAAGAATCCACATTGTAAAGTGAACCAGCTTTGCACTTGTTTTGTCCCAGCTGGCATCTCCTGCCTGAGGAAGGCCCACTGCTGTGGTAAAAAATATTCAAATAATAATAATAAATCCTATTAATAGAAGACTTTGATCAAAGAGCTTTCTCATTACCTTGTTTTAATTTCTTTTTCTTTCCCCATATCCTCTATTGTTTGACTGTTCTAGACAACTGTGTCTGACAGCCATGAGAAGGTGATTGCAGTTGTAAATGTCTTCTTGAAGCTGGTGAGTAGAAGCATGAGTCTTACATACCCTGGTGTTGGCTGGCAACAAAGGGAGCAGATAAGCTGTTTAAATACAGAAAAAGTTTTGGTTTGTGTGTCCTCAGTCCCCTTCAACTGCTGACATTAAGTAACCTCAGGAGATGAAACCAAAGCCATTCACCTACTCCTCACAGCCCTTTATCCCCACTCCCACCAACCCAGAGTCCCTGCATCCCACTTGGAAGATCCACTTTCAAGGCCCTGCTTGACAATACATTTTTTTATGCCTTTGGGTTTTTTTGGCCAGTGCCATCTGGGTGTCAGCTTGCCATCTGTGCAGTGGGGGAGTAATTCTGCTTGCTCCAGCTTTCTGTGGGCACCTCTTAGGACAAAGGGCTACCTCCAACTCTGAGCTGGGCTCACATGGCTCATACCCTGCACCCTCCAGCAAGCTCCCATCTCAAGTGTGTCCTGGGTGACTGGTCATTACATGGACACAAACAAGTCCAGCTCCTGAAGGGCTTCATGGCATAGAATAGATGAAGTACAGCAGATGGCATTTCTTTTCCTTAGTTCAGAGGTATATCTCCTGCCCTGTCTCCAAACTGTTAATCTTACCCTCCTTCAGAAGTCTGCTCTCTGATCAAGGGAGCTTTGTGTCACATTTCACTGATGCCTAGTTGAGGCACCCAGACTGGGATCACTGAAGAGAAAAACCTCCATTTGTTCCAAAGGCATCCCTCCAAATCTCATCACAAGCAATCAGACAAGCTTGGCAGAAAGAACCCTTCCTTTTGTGTTATAAACAGAAAGAAATAATATACCATCTAAGCTCCTAACCATGCTTAAATCTGTTTATTCTGATGTTTCCCTCAGGACATGTCATCAACAAAAGATCCGTCAGAATAATTTTTCTCTCCCTGACCACCTTCCTGTCCATTTTTAATTATATCAGAATTAGATGATTGCAGCTATAAATTATGTTCACCTGAAGAATATTGACTGTGATGACTGTATTTTCATATATTAGCACAGGCTTTTTGGCTCACTACATTACAAGTCTTGCAATTCTGTACTCTAAATGCAAGATAGACCAAAAAATAATGATGTGTCTGCAACAGCAACTCATCTGCACCTAGATATCCTCTATATTTGAAGGTAACTTATTAACAAAAGCTGCAAGATGACATCTTATGTATAACAAATGCATCTGGACTAGAAAACAGTTAATGTGTTCTAATTACTCTGGTTCATACTGTAGAGTGGACAATTTTTTTCACAGGATCCAGGATCCTGCCAGGAACCTGCTCCAGCACAGACTTTTCACAGGGTCACAGCCTCCTTTGGACATCCTCCTGCTCTGGTGTGGGGTCTTCCATGGGCTGCAGGTAGATATCTGCTCCACCATTAACCTCCACTGGCAGCAGCATGTCCATCTTAGAGGCAGCTGGCAAAGGATCTATTAGACATGGGGAAGCTTCTAGCAACTTCTCACAGGAGCCACCCCTGTAGCCCTGCCTGCTATCAAAAACCTTGCCACACAAAAGCCAATACAGAAGCTTATAAGGTCTGTGTCAGGCATAGAATAAACCCTTGAAAAGTAGTAAAATTGACAAAGAGCTGAACTTGAGTTGTTTAGAGCCAGCAAAGCTAAAGCAGTTTCAGTGTATTCCTGTGAAGGAACAATGAATCAAAAAAGATGTGATCCCCTGTGCATGGGTAATAAGCCCATGGATGGAGCAGAGGTACATTCTGAATGTGGAAGACCCTGCCTCTCTCCAGGAAGAAACACAGAGCTCAAACCCACTCCAGGTGAGGCAGGCAGCCTCATACTACTTGCCAAGCCCTTGAGGCATGGAGGAGCAGGGTGTGCTATGCTGCAGCAAATCCTTGCCTGTTGGCATGGCAGCAGCTGTCCAGTCATCTCTGCCCCACACCAACAGGAGCTCAGAAGAAATCAGAGCCCAGCCTGGAGCAGCTAATATGTGATCTGTATCTCTGGGAGTTCAGAATTCAGAGGGATGTTTGGCGGCTTGTTTGTGTTGGTTTGTTGTTTTGGTTTTTTTTTAAATCAACAAACACCAACCAACCAAAACAAAATAATGATAAGATACTGTTTGATATAAAAATACTAACATTTACATTTAATGGTTGATGACCATCTCTGAGCATTTCTGACAGAAGAACAGCAAGTCATGTTTTATCACCTGTTTGCTTGAAAGGTACCACAAAACTGGACAGGTTAGAGAGAAGAGTCACAAAATACAATTAAAAGACTAGGTGTGGACAAAGAACAAAAGAACTTGCTGCCTTTCAGGGAAAGGCTTAAGGACATAAATCTGGTTTAGTTAAAAAATAAGATTGAGAAATGGTGTGGCTACAGGGTATAATTACTCACATGGGGAGAAAATACTGGCTACAAAAGGGATCTTTAACCTAGCAGAGAACAACATGAAAAGAACTGATTACCAGGAGATGAAGTCCAGTAAATCCAACTTAATAATGGGGCACAACTTCTTAGAAGCACAGCTTGATTAATCACTGGAACAAAATACCCATGGAAATGGTGGATTCTCCATCTATGTAGTGAACTGACTGCCTCTCTGCAAGACCTGCTTTCAACATGAGATGCCAGACTCCATAAGGACACTCCCAGAGAAAACCTTTGGCCTCTGTGGTACCAGACTAGCTTTTGACTCTTCTTTCATCTCACACCCATTTTTCCTCAGCATGTCTTCTGCATAAAACCCCTCAGCCTTACACAGACACCACCACTTTTTACCTTAACTTTGACACCTTTTCTGCTGCTTCTTATGTTCAGTTCTGGGAAAAAGGCTTGGATGTCCAGCCTTTTGTTGTTGTTGATCTCCAACCTCTCCTTGGCCTGGACATTTGCCACACATGCTGCTTACCTGGTAATATATTCAATGCCACAGTTGAAGCATTTGTAACCTGCAGAGTGTGTGCCAGGCTGGAGACAGCAGCTTTCACTGCATTGATACAGATTTGTAATAAAATGACCCACCTGCCAGCATTTCAGGGCAAAGGTGTTTTAAGGGTGGCTTCATTGGCGAAGCACATTTGCCAAGAAGGGCGCAAAGCTCCAGAATCACACCAGAATCCTCACTAAGCCTGGACAACCAATTCACATTCATTTCTAAAAATGCTTTTTTTCAGCTTGAAAAACTTCAGCTCCTTCTCCCAGGAATGGGACCTGGCTAACATATATAATATATATAATATG